>BMAU01016822.1:0-275000 GCA_019973935.1 Trichonephila clavipes | reverse complement strand
AAAATTGCGAGGTCCATCGCCAAAAGTCCTCGAGTAACTGAACAGTGTGACGTTTCACTCAGTCACTTAATGGTCCAGGTCTTCTTTACAGAATTTACCAGACATTAGATCCCTTGGCAATTGCGACCACAATACGCTGTTTCTAAAATAATTGCTGCCGCAGGGTGGTTTAGTTGATTTCTCTCTGGTTTTCTGCCCACAGGGTTGCGAGTTCATGATGCTGAAAATCGACAACATCCATGTCGTATGACTATGTGGCATGTAAAAAATCCCTTGAGTGCCTGTTTGGCTTGGTTGCTCTTGGCAAAATAAAATTCCTAAGAGTAGTTTTGCTTTGTCAGAGCTCAGGTGCCTCCCTCTGGGGAGGGAACTGGGGATCAAAATCACTTGCGGCAATTCGTATATGGTGTCGCAGTAAAAAGTGACACCATCTCCTGGGGAATGTACTAGGTCTGCAAAGGTAAAAAAAATACAAATATGCAGCTCCATTAGAGAAAAAATATGTAATTGCGCTAGATTTTGTTCTATTAATCTGTATTCCAGTGTCTTTAAAAACTTGAAATTTCTACTGCCTATTTTATGTCTCTACCAATTTATAATAATTAAGAATAGTAAAATAGTTATTTTGCGACAATTTATGGTAATTTTATTAAATAGTTATGAGCATTATATTTATATAAGAAAAATACATTTCTACGATAAGAGAAAAAGATATATCCTCTCTCTCTCTCTGTTTACATTAAACACACACACACATATCTGATTTACTTTTAAAATGAACTAATGTGGTGTATTTGAACACATCTAAATATTGATAATATTAAAATTCTTCGAAAATTCTACAAGTTCTAAATCCTAAATTCTTCATTTTTGTTTCGTAAATATTAATGTATTTTCATCTTTGGCCAATTCTCTTAACCAAAAGTTGTGGCATTATGAATTACATTGAACGAAAAAGAAAGAAATACACACTATAACCACTTGATTACACCAATAACAAGATCCTAGCACGTGTCTACAACACTTTAATTGATTAAAAGAGCCTCAAAGGACAATTTGTTGCGACAAATGTATTTTCTTGGGTTTAAAGTTTTCCTCTATGGCACACTTCAATTGAATGATCGATAAAATAAGGTAATTAATATATCAAGAATGATTGATTAGTTAATACGAGATATATGAAGCAGGAAATGATAGCACCTCTATAATGAGAAGATTTCAAAGAGTGTGGTGTCTAAAAATATCTAAATATTTGGCTTAGGAAAAAAAATATATTTGTTACGCTTTATGCATTTCATATGGCTCATTTGTGACTGTTTAATTTTTTAAAAAGATTTTATTTCAAAAAAGCTTTAAAAAAATTACAGTTTCACTGTTTGTATCTATTTAAGTACTATTATTTATTTCAAACCGTAAGACCATATATATGTTATTTTTAACGCTTTTGGGGTTGATTTATAACTTGTGTTTACGTCGCACTATGTTGAACTACAGTCAAGTAATGAGGGTGATAACTGACCTGAGAATGCACTCTCCAAGCTCTCACACCATGCCAACAAGAACTTTGCCAGATTTAACGAGCCCCGGCCCCGCTGCATGTTAGGTTTTTGGTGGCATCAGAGAGTGAGTGGATAATAACATTGCACTGTTCAGCTACTCGAGGGGGGGGGGCTGCGGTAGCCCAGTAGTCAAGGTATCGGATCATGGCAGGGATGTCATGAGTTCGAGCCCAGTACCACTAAAGACCCGCCGTGTAGGGCAGCGATGCACGTTAAATCTGCCGAGAGCTCAAACTTCCTACCGTTGGTGTTGTGTGGTAGTTAAGAGAGGGAGTGCCAGCTTAGGTGGTGCCACCCTCGTCACTTGACCATGGTTCAAAATTACGAGGTCCGTCGCCAAAAGTCATCGTGTAGCTGAACAATGCGACGTTAATATTCACTCACTCACTCCGTGCTTGTCCATGCGGCATCCATAGCTAGGTGGTCACGAACTCGTAACCGGGAAGTCGCGGGTATGAGTAGTGGATCAGTGGTGCCACTGAAGCCCTGTCGTGTAGAGGAGAAAATTCACTTTAAATAAGTCGAGGATCAACGTCCTCCCAGTAATGTGGTAGTTAGGAGAAAGAGTTGCCAGCTCAGGTGTCGTCCTCGTCATTTGACCGAGGTTCAAAATAACGAGGACATTGCCAATAGTTCTTAGGCTGCATTATAGGGCGCTCTGCTGTATTAGTCCGTCGACAAACAAATTGGCAAGTTATTAAATATTGTATTTCAAAAAAACAGTTGTACACCTTCAGTTAATGAATGAATTATAATATCTGCATTATTTAGGTAGCTGAAAGCTGTACCTGCTTTCAGAATGACGACAAGAGTCTTCTGTATGTGAGTGACAGCTCATAAATTCCCACATGTGTATGGATTTAAATGTCGTTGGAGATTTTTACAATGTTTCTTGTTTTGTTATTTTATTCTAACCTCTTATTCTTTCGGGTACTTACTTATTAAACTGAATTTTTGGACATACTCCACTGCATTCTTAGGTCTAAATGTCAGATCCCAAATATTAATAATTTTTCACAAAAAAATAAGATAATAATAACATAACAAATTATAAATAATATTATATTTTCAATCATGCACGAGCATAATTGTCATACTTTTAATATGCGAGGGAATGGTTTTCCAATATTGGCTGTATTTCGTGGTACTTTGCATCTTTTTTTTTTTTAATTTGACGAATTTGGTCGATGGTAAAGTATATAAGTGTCAATTTATTTGTTAAATCGTTCCATTACTTATATATTTTCCCATTAGGAATAAATTTTAACATATGAGTTATTAAATGGAAATTCTTCAAACGTTAAATCGATAATTTTTATTTAGTATGGCAACCTCTTGTGCTATTAAACATAATACGCCCAACTTTATTTCATTTAGGTATTTTACTGGAATTATTTGTACAAAAATATCAATTTCAAGCACAAATACGTAACCAGAAAAATAAACAAGTTCATACTCTTAGCTGAGTGGTTGTGGATATGATTAAGTGTACTTAGGGAGAGTTTTCCAATCTTCACCAGCAATCGATTAATCTGCAGTAAAAACGAATTAAAAGTAACCACTTATAAAATTATGAGAAACACTGTAATTCATTTTTTACAAAATATTGGTTTTCGATTATATTAGGCACGAAACCTTATTTTTTCTCTCTATCTACATTTGCTGTACTTAGCAAAAGTATTCCATGTTAATTTATATTTTAGTTAAGCAATACTAGTATGTACTTTGCTAAAACTGTCTCATTTCATTCATATCCAGCTCTTGTTTTATTGATTTCTATTTTGTTAATCATTATATATTTTATGAGAGAAAAATATATTCATTCATTTTCTTTTTCAATATATATTTTTCAGTTTAAAAGTACTTAATCGTAACTCTGATGACTTTTTCAAGCAGTTTATTTCAATCCAAACACATATTTTGGTATAGCATTCAAAAACTTTCTTATATAGAGATTTATAGGTGATATTTTATCAAAATTTAGCTAAAATGGATCCCATACAAAAGAAAATTTAAAATAAAATTATATATATATATGTATAGTTTTGCTCTCACTGTGTGAATTTCTGAGTAGCAAAAAATTACTAAGAAGCCACTAATTTGTAAAAATAGAGGTCAATCTTCTTATAGCTGAAAGAGAACCAATAGAGTATTATTCAAGGATAACATGTGTAAAAATTAAATAAAAATTTTGCTTCATCTACTTTATTTGGTGAGTTAAATTGAGAATTATATTGACTTTGCACTATAAAACCACACGGGCAACTATTGGCGACTTACCTCAGCTTTGGTCAAGTGACGAAGATGGCATATCTGAGCTAGAACCCCCTCTTCAAACTACCATTCCACGCCAACAGGAGTGATGGAATGACAGATTTAACGTGCAACTAGCCCTTTTACCTCTTTTACATGCCGTGTCTGCAGTGGTACCAGGACTCAAACCTGCGACACGCAGGCCACGATTTCGTGACCATAACCCCTAGGCTCTCTACTCGGTGGATATTTAATAACGCAAGGATTCAAACCCATAACTTAGCAGCCTATACCACAGCAATCGAACAATTTTCCGCACCAGGGGTTCTGAAACTTTTCGGTGTTGCGACCCCATTTTTTTGTACAAAAATTTTGTGCTACCCCATAAGCGTTGCACAAAGTTTACCAACGCTGGTGTACTTCTACAAATGTTTTATTTGTGGTATATTATTATTTTGCGGTAATAAAGACCCGGAAATAGTTTTTACTTTGAATGTACTGATTCAGAAATTTTAATTAACAAAACAAAAAAAAGCAATATACGATGGTTGGGGTTTAAGTCATGGCAACTATTTTTATCTTGTAGATATGTGAACGGATCACACACAAATGTATATGTGTCGTGCGGAAGTTTTACAGGCATAGTGTATATGCAGAACATCAGATGGCTCTGTGATAGCTGATAGTATCCCAGCGAGGGCTGTGAAATCACTCAGTTAGTGAGTGTCGTGCTAGATGGAAGTAACCCTTGTTGAGCAGTGCTTAAATCAAAATATTTATTCTCCGAGAGAGAAATGCGATGGAATGTCACAGTGAATCAGTGGAAGTCCTTGGGAATAATGCCCTACCATACCATACAGTAGCACAGTGGATAGGAAAGTTTCAGCCATGACGTGTGTCAACCGGTGATGAGCAGCATTCGGGACGACCGGTCAGTGTGCAAACCAACTTAGCACGTGCCATCATCGAGCAGCTCATGGATTACATTAAGGGCCCTGCACTACATTAGGGGTCTTTAGACCCAGGTTTGTCATGTCAACTTTATATGTACTGGGTTGTCATTCTTTTGCACCGTGAAGGCCATATTGCCCTGTATACCACCGTAATAAATTAGTGTGTACCGATATTTCAGTGCTATCCATTGTCCACACATGTAGTTAACACCTTGAACTTTCGTTTGTATATGTCACATTTTCCAACAGGACTGGTATCTTCAAGGGAAAAAAAATAGTTGCCATGACTTTTTCCCCAACCCTCGTATAATATTATTACACGGTTAATTATGTTTAAGTGTAGTCATTTTTGAATTCACTTCTGTGATTATCACCTTTCATTAACAGCGGTATATGCAAGATTTAAGTATCAATGTGGGGTATATGTGCATGATTATTTTCAGTTATGGTAATAAATCTTCGAATAATAGACGACACCACTGGATGAAGAGCTTCCTCAATATTCTTCAGATTTGATTGATACCCCAATAAGAATACAAAAAATTAAATTGTCTATTGGCTTTATCCAATAAGAATCTAAATAAACAATTACAATGTTATTATTAATAATGTTTAGTAAGTTATTTTATGCAGAAATGTATGTTACAAACCTTTAAATTTTTGGCAACTCCTACTTTAAAAAACAACGTTCTACACCCTACTTATGAAACGTTCTACACTTTGGCATTTTATTCTAAATACATTTCACCTTGTGATGCGTACAACAGTGCTTCTCAAACTTCCAATATTTGTGACCTAATATTAAATCATAATTTTCATCGCGCCCTTCCACCTTCATACAATAACAATATATTGAATTCAGTAATACTACATATATATTGACGCTACAATACGACGTTAACCTCTTAAATGCCACCGGCGTATATAATTGTCTCACTCAGCCAAAGCATCAAATGCCTGGACGTATTTATACGTTTTTACAAATTACAATTTTCTCTGTGCATTGTTATTCATAAAATTATTCCTAAGGCTTTGGAATATAATAAAAGGACATTGACAGAGTTTGCGAAGGATTTACTTATTTTATTTATTTATTCCTTTTCATCTCTCCTCAATACATCGCATATGCGTGCCTACGAGGAAAATGGGGGCATTCGGGAGCTAATTCCGTTACTTTTAATCGCCAGTTTTGGGATTAATTATAAACCCCTCGAATTATCAAGGTAAGTGATGATTTTTGTAAATAATTTATACATGCAAACCCAAGGGGTCACTGGTAATTATTAATCTAGTTCTTAACTTAGTATTGCTAAATTAATTATAAAATAAACTATGTAGTACTGATACATTTTTAAGTGTACTATATTAGTGTAAATATGTATTTTATATTTTTTTATGTTAGAATGCACTTTGGTTGTTTACTTTCACACACACAGTGTATTAATAATTTTCGTTGAAATAATCTTTTGTTTTCGACTTTTCAATAGGCTCGGCCCCTCCTCGTAAGGTTACCCCCAAACTTTGAGAAACGCTGGCGTACAACAATTCTAAGGGTTTATAATCCTTCAGCAAATGCTTTTACATAGCGTAATAATACCGCATTTATTTAGCATAAGGATTGTGACAATGTATAAATTAAAATTTGTAGCTCCCCCAGGTTCTACTTCTATTACTAGCTATCAATCGAGACGTAGCAAATAACTACCGAAAATATTTACTTAATACGTAACACATCAATTATATTTCGAAAATGTGAGAATTCTGTGATAATGATTAGAGAGTTAAGTCTTGTTTGATGCATAAAATTTTACCTTAGACAGATTATTAAGCAGCCTAATTAGTATTAGTAGGATGCGTTTAGCAATTAGTTTCACCTTATTTAATTGATAAATTATGAAATACACTTAGTGCATCACTCAATAGACTAAATAATTGCACATTCAGATATTCAGATTATAAAGACATAGTAGTATGTAAATTCACAATTTTCCTATTACATTAGTATTTTCGTAATTCATAATTGAAAGGATTCAATACGGAGGATCTTTTCATATAAGTTTTAAGAAAAAAAATGAATGGTTAAAATTTTACGCAAATCAGACTATATAAGTAATCCCATTTATTATTAGCATATTTATGCATGCAATAGTAACCTAATATCATAATTAGGTCGTGAATGCTGAGACAATTTTGTATATGTATGTTTATAATAATATGGGATAGAAAAAAAAATAAATGAACACTATACAAATCCATTTAATTACTAAAATGCTTTTGTGTGTCCTACAATAAGCTTTAATTTTATAAAACATTTAATATAAATCGTATTCTAAGACAAAATAATAAATATTTTATGAAGTTATACTTCAAAACTTTTAAGTATATTTCTTATACTAATGTGTTCATTGACCACCATTCTCAACTTTTTGAACATAATTGCGTTATTGATGACAGTTTTGTAATTGAAAAATAATGTATAAAACTCTTTAAGTGCAAAAAATTATAAAAAAGAAATTAAATATTTTGAGAACAGTTATATGAAATTCTGTCGATACCAATAGTTATTAGTTAGAAACACTTGAGTCCAATGCAAACTAATAAGAATTAATATAGATAAAGTCATCTTACTTAAAATGGTTTTAAAATAAAACCACTTAGTTACTTTAAAATGAAGCCAGGACTAATATAACAGAATTTCAACTCCCTGGGACAGATAACATCACACGGTGAACATAGATTACTATTACTATTATTATCTAATAGTAGAGAATTTAAAATGTTTTTTTAAAAACTGGAAACTCAATTCCATACTTTTCATAAGCTAATGATAATTTACTTATCTTTAGAAAAATACAAGAGAGAAATTGCATACAGTTATTTAACTGTATGTAATCTCTATCTTTTACATGTAATTTATCTCGTAACTATCATCTGAAATAGGTCAATCCATTTAAATTACATTGATATTTTCCTAAAAATATTAATCGGACTCTTATTGATGGATTTAATTATTTAAAACAATGTTTCTTCAGGACTATAATTCTCTTTAATTGAATGCTACTCAAAATTCCAAGATATTTCGTCATTAAGCATGGGAAGAAGCTCCAGAGAGAACAACGATAACTTAAAACAAACTATCAATTTATCAAATCTAAAAACTCATATATAACTATTTACTTTGAATTTAATTTTCATAGCTCCAATTCCTTAACTGTATCTACAACTATAGCGTGAGCACATTTTCATTAAAACATAAAATGAAGAGATATTTGTTTGAATTATCTTATATTATTATAGAAACTCTAAAGAGGATTTGAGGTATTAAAGTATTGCTTGTGTGAACGTCTAAAGCATAACTAAAGTATGACGAAATAAAAACCTTTAATGACACAAAGAAGCTTTCAGGAGACCACTTTGTATTTTTGTGTTAAAACTTTTACATCATTTATATTCTAATTTTACTACTTATTATTTTTAAATCATGGACTTTATAAGGACTTTTATTTAAGTAAGCTATGAATTTCTCAAAAAAAAAGTAAGTACATAAATACACATTTATAGACATGTACGCGATATACCTTCTAAATATGTATGCATAACTACAATAAATTAACATTGGTAGTATCAGAAGCTTAAATATATGTATAACTGCCCCACTATATTATAAGCCTTTTATAATATCATGATATTCTGGACAGTTGTATCACGAATCTATTATTCTGACACCGTGAACTATGATCAAATAACCATCTCCCTGATTTAAAAGCATTTCGTTTCTTGGCCCTGTCAATCACTTTCCGACACTGTGATATATTCAATATATTAAAAAATGCCCTTGTCATCTGTGGCTATTGAAGAAAGTCTGATAAGGTGGTGGCATTTTAAAAAGCCCAACTTTCGGGCCTCTTGTGAAAGTAGTTTTAAAAATGTTTGAGGGTGATATGAAAATCCACCTGGCTTTATGAATAAAATATTCGTATCTTGTTTCCCGAGCCTCGCGCGTTTCCTTTATGCTGCTTCATGATCAGAAAAACCGCAAACTGAGAAGAGTTGTGCTGCACAGTTCCTGCTTTTTACTTTGCCTTCATAATTTTTTTATCCTCATCGGGTGGAGGAAACATATATAGAGAGTAGTTCTTTTCTTTCATTTTAATTTTTGTTACCAAAAGTTTCTTGGAAATATGTTGCATACAGGTGTTTTGATTTTTTTATTGTTTATGTCGATTTTTTTTTTGTTTATTGTATGTGCTATTTTTTCATCAAATATTTGAGAATATGCACTTGAATTACGATTATTTCTTTTCTTAGAAACAGTAATGAAATATATTTTCTTAGGATTCATAAATTCCCTGCGTGAATTCAATATATATGGAGTTTTTAAAAATATTACATAATATATTAATTCTACTAATATATACATGTATTATATATATATAATCCAATATAAAAAATTCAATATATAAATATATACATATACATATATACATATACACAAATATATAAATGAAAATATAAAAATAAACATATAGTTATATATCTAAGATAACTAAAATTAGGAAGAAGGCACAGTAGTATAATGACAAACTCCTGACCTTAGGAACCAGGATTGCAGGTTTAAACAAGTTTTGCGGCCAGCCAACCTTCACCTGTAATTTGTCATACTATGTGCCAAGAGGAAATGAAAGAATTATATATGTAGAATTTAAATATTAAAAAAAAACATTAAACTAAATAACGTATGAACAAGAACATAAACATAACCTACTTTTATTCGAATTATATATGTAGAATTTAAATATTAAAAAAAAACATTAAACTAAATAACGTATGAACAAGAACATAAACATAACCTACTTTTATTCGGAGTGTAAACGATGGCCAGATATATGAACATAAACATAACCTATAAAACGGATTTGTAACGATATATCAAGCAAATAACTCTTATCCTAGTTACCTCAAAATAAAAATTTTGATATAATGAAACAGACTATTAATGAGAAATTTGAAGCAAAATTTTTAGACATTGAAGTACAGTTCAAACACAAAGAATTGCCGTATTCGTACAAATATAAGCCGTACTATTTTTCCGATACAAATGCTACTGAAAATAGGTTACGGATTAAGAACAAAGTCTGAAAAATTATTTGGATGGGGTAAATTGAGCATGATACTTGACAATCAGACCAATTTCAAGTTAATGTATGTATTTTAAAAATTTTAATACTGGTGAAATAAAGAAATTATTCACTTCTTATCAGTTAGACTATTATTTTTTATAAAAAAAAATCAATAAACCATTTTACACTATATTTTCTTACAAATAATTGTCGGGAATTTGGTGAGTAGCTTAGAATTGTTGGCGTCTTAGATTCAAATAAATACGGCAATACTAATTTTTATTAAAAGGAGAACAATTAAATTAAATATTGCTTAAGCACCTCACTGGAAAAGTAATATACATGTATCAATGTTCAGAAATATTAATATAATTTACACATACAACGTAACAAATTTATAATTTCAAGAAATTCCATACTTCATATACCTTTATTTTACTTACATTATACTAAAAAAAATGCAATAATATTCCTTGAGTTACTCATATGGTCTAAGTATTTAAATTAATAGACTTACTCTATAATTAAATTAGCACACAAATTTTTTATGCTTTTTGCTGTGCTGCAATTTGACCAGTAATATTATGCTTTGAATTGGTATTTGGATCCAGAATCTGGCAATAACTTGAATATTGCACACATATTCAAAGTGGTCTATGCATTTTTGAAAGCAACTTGAGGTGAGTTACATTTCTCTTGCAATGGTTTTGAAAATTTTATCCATTGTTTTCGATAACATTTCGCTCAGTATTATAAACAGAAAGTGGAAAGGTTGGTTAGCTGCAAAACTGGTATAACATCAACATCAATTTTAACTTAACTCTTAACACTGTGGCACGACATCCCATGAGGGACAAGGCCTACTGTGCCCAACTCAGTATGAGTGGCCTTGGGCCCTGATTAGTATGAGTAGATGTTCCGATCAGGTGGTCGGTCTGACACGAAAACCCCCGGTGTTAAGTTCCCAAGCGAGCTTGGTACTCATTTTATCAACCCATTGATGGGATGAAAGGCTGAGTCAGCCTTCCCCAGCCCAGGGTTTGAACCGCGGACCTGTGGTGTTGAAGCACGATGCACTAACAACTCAGCCACTGGGATTCAACCTCAATTTGATCCATATTAATTTTGTATGTAAGAGAGTCATCTTTTTTATATATAAGTCAGCGATGCTTATATAATAGCGCAACAACTATATTTTAAAATTCCAATATCTGTTAGTTCATTTTATCTTTGGTTTTCAAATTATTTATGTATGTCTAGTAGAGATTAATACATAACACTATATATATATATATATATATATATATATATATATATATATATATATATATATATAATTTATATATATACTAAACATGTGGTGGTTTCAAGTAAGGGAGAGCCAAAAATATATAAGATCGTGAGAAAATCGATTTGGATGATTTATATAATACAAAAAGAAATAATTAAAGTACTTCACAAATAAAGATGCCTAGGATTCCTTTTTAATTAAAATGCAATCAAAAAATACTTGAAGAATTGTCTGTGTGATCTGAGATTGTATACAAGTAAAACCGCTTTTTTCCCGGACTTCTTTATATACCTTTTAATGATAAGCTGTCAGATAAAAAAGCAATTTCCAATGGATTAGAGAGGTTAAATTTTGAATAAAAAGGGAAAAGTAAGTTCCATACAGTCTTCCAAAATGGGAAATATAATTTAGTCTTTTAAAAAGTGTCAATTTAATAGATTACATTCATCATTTTATCAACAATAGTTTTATCTGTTATTATATGTCATTTATTCTACATCTTTATCAACAATCTAAACATCTTTTTAAGCAATAAGAAGTTTTGTGATACATTTTTTCTTCACAAGTGATTACTGTTTCCAATCAACTGATGTTTTCTTTGAATTATATTTCTGTGATGAAACAAGGAATGATTATCTTAACTGAGAATAAAAATATGCGTACTAAAAATAATCCATAATGAACATGAATAACATGGTGTAAAACTGTCTTTTTTTTCTTGTCTTAAAAAAGCCAAACCAAACATTGAGTACATTTTAAGACAGTGGTGGTGAAATTTTCTAGTGGCTTAAGAAACACATATATTCCTTTACTCTACTGTCGTAAAAATAAGCAGAATTTTATGTATAAATATCCCATTTTTATTCTATAAAGAGCTTAAAAAATTAATTTTGTTCCACAATATAAGAGAGGAAATGCAGAACATATTTTATATCCGAGAAAAACTGATTGTTTCAAACAAACAAAAAATGACTAGTATAACAAAATGTAATGACCTTTATACACTAGAGTGAAGTCAGAATAATATAATAGTGTTAAATAAATTTTTTATGTGAAACATGTGCTTTCCCTCTTGTAGCGTAAGGCAAAATAGCTTGAAAATAATATTTTAAATTAAATAACATCTGCGCTGTCTTGAGTTGTTTTTCAACGGTCCAGAAGTGCTTCTGCAAAATTACTATAGAGGAAACTAATATATTTGAATTAAGATTACGTGAAGTGAACTTAACTTAAACTGGAATTTCAAGTATATAGTTACCCTCAATGTGCCATAAAAATGATTCAATACTTTTTATCATGTATCTTAAATAATAAATAATATTTTCCAACGCTTCATAAGGAAATAAAATTTATTTTCCCCTCCCGTTTACTAGTTCATATAAGGACCTTTTCTTATGATATACAAAATGACGTTAGAAATTAATCATCACCTATATTGAATGGTTTGTATATATATATATATATAGGTAGGATTTTTAAAAAATAATTCTATTCAGCTATATCTTCTTCTAGTTTAGTTTGAGTCAGTGTTACTCAACGTCATCGTTTAAATTAACACGAAGGTTATTGGTGACGGACTTAGTAGTTTCGAATCATGGTCAATTGCCAAGGACGACACGGGTGGTATCACTCCACTTTCGTAAACTCCCTACCATGCCAATGAGAGGGACCTTGTTTCTCAATGTCCTCACGTTGGCATGCTTATGGTGGCTACAGATCTAACCTACATCAGCCCCTCTATATGGTAGGTCTTAATGGCAATAAAATTAGGCTCATGACACGCCAGCCACAGGTTTGTGATCATGACCACGATCATGACTAATTTTTAGTTGATTATTGTTGTTCTTCAATTTCTACTATTAGCTCACACTCCATATATTTATATATTTATTTATTTATCTTGGTGGAATTTTCATTCGTTAATAAAATACATTTTAAAGCTCTCAATTGGGCTGAAATTTTATATACATGATTATTTTGAATGAAAATACAGTAATTAAATTGTAATTAATAAAAATTAATTGATTAAAACTAATTATTTTAAAAATTGCAAATACAGCCACGTTGGCATCATTTTTGGTGACTTAGCGACCCTTTTGGCGACTTGTGTTAAAACTTGAAATGGTTTTTTTCTCACATTTTAAAGCATTCATCTGAACTGAAATTTTACTTTCAGGATTGTTTTGGATGACAATATGATACTTCAATGATAATTAATAAAAATTAATTATCACTTAATGTTGTGATTCTGTCCTATGTATATACATATTTACATTAATTGTAACTATTTAATAAAATAAGCTAAAATAAAATTTTTCTTTGTTGATCTAAGTAGGAATCGACTTAAAAACACTTTTTTATATTACCTGTTTTTTTTTATTGAGAATGAAATTAAAGAAAGTGATGCACACACAATTATATTAACGTAAAGAAACATGAGGGCTATTGGTGAAGGACCTTGTAATTTTGAGCCTCGGTCAAATGACAAGGATGACACCTGAGATGGCTCCATCTCCAAGCCACTACACCATATCAACGGGAGGACTTTGAGCTCGACAGATTTAACGGACTCCAGCTCCCTCTATGTGGTGGTCCTCGACATCCACCTGATTTTCCTTGAACTAGAACTAGCTTGTAACATAGAGAAGTGAACTTATATCAACAAACGCTTAGAAAATCCTACTTTCCTCTTGGAAGATCTCACTCACTCACTCTAATATGATTAATATTTTAGCATAGCTTTTTACAATTTTTTTTAGCGCGAATTTAAAATTTTAAGGGTTTACAGGATTCTTAACAAATGTCCTGCACTCGAAAAGAACATCCTTCTTCAAAGCAATGTAACTTAGCAATAAAACAAAACAGTAGTTTGAAACTTTTACCACGTGATACTCATATATATTTACAATATTTCTCAAATTTTCAGAGAATTTGGGGAAACATTTAAAAAGTCATAAAGAAATAAAAATTGGACGATTTTTCAAAAATATGAAAATCAGTATTTTACTCCGCACAGGATTCTGAGGTATAGAATTGATTAAAGTTTACAAAATTAATTTTATTTGGCATAAAAATGTTCACATTTGGATTTATACTAACATTTAAGAAATTTAGAGGGAAAAAATATTTTTTAAATACAATTATATATAACGAAAATTTTAAAATTTTAAGAAAAAAATAAATTAAAATTCAAATAAAAATTCTACTATGAGATTTTTTTTTTTTTTTTTTGAAAATTGATGTATAATTATGAAGAGCCTTATGTTGAACACGTGTATAAAATTTCAAATTTATATCATAAATAGGTTCTGAGAAATTCTGCGCGAAAGCTAAAATTGTTTGTTCTGCGAAAAATGAAGATAGGGGTTTCGTTTAAATTTCACTACTTATTTCTGAATAACATCGGACATTTTCAAAGTATCAACACAATTTTAGTACCAAAATACTTAGAAATATTGAGGCTTTAACATATATTTTTATCAAATAATTAAAAAATTTGCAATTTAAGAGTCATGTGAGCTCTTCAAGATTATCACACCACGCCATATCTGCATGACATGCCTTCAGCGGCACCACGACACGCTGTTCACGAGTTCGTAAGCATGACCTCTAGGCTACGATGGACACTATTGAGTGGAAATAGTTTGCTTTAGATTTTATTACACAAATGTTTTTGAATATTATATTACTTTCGCATTCTTCCAATTTGCCTTTACTATATTTCGAAGTGTATCCTGGCATTTAATTTTTTTTAAGAAATAAAAAAGTGCTTATTGAGCTACATGTTTTGAACAGTATTGAAATAAATGTGAAACCAATGATTTCAACAAAGATGCAAATTTTTTGTGTCATCAAGTTCAGATAGCTAACGAATTTATATAGAAAGTGAGGATTGGTGGATTGGCCAGCCTAAGCCCTATAAAGCACATCTTTAGGATGCTCTTGGGAGAGCAACTGCAACTCGCCTTCCTCTTCCTATAACTATTCAGGATCTGTAAACTGCGTTACTGGAAGTGTGGGGTTGACTGCACTACAAACTCATAAACTGTTTCACTTCCAGCGGGAGACCACGATGGTAAAGTTGTATAACTATTTAAAAGATGACCATATTCCCCATTAACTCCTTTTTTTCTATTCCATCTTGTACCGTTGATAGTGATAAGTTCTACTTATATACAACAAAGCGAATCAACCATTGATGTTGCTTGGTGTCTTTTTATATAGCATTAACCTAAATATATAAATACTTAATTTCTTTATATTCTGTTCAAAGCTTCTGGGGATAATTAAACAAAAGAGAAAATTTTCTTAATTTTAACCTCATGAGTAATAATAAAACCTAGGAATTTTGCTTTTAAAATCCGTTTTGTCATTTCATTGAAATTTTTAAATATGAATAGTGAGATTACAGATGTACTTGTGATTATTGTTTGATTAAATAGTGATTTCTAACATATTTTTATTCATTTTAAATAAAAAAAATACGTTAGCTGAATATAGCTTGGAACTTCAATTTTGTCATGTCATGATTTTGAGGAAGTCAAGTATTGAACCTCAATATTTCAGTCTTTGATAATGTGGCAGGATATTTATTCGCAAAATAATATTACAAAATTACCTACAGAGAAAAAATTAATAATTAACTATGGGGATATACAGTTGACAAAATGATTATTTGATTTGATGAAATAAATACCCATATTTTAGTTGCGAGTTAGTAATGCATTTCTTTAATGCGTCTAATTGTTGTATGCAAATTATTTTTCTTTTTAAGTATAATCTGGAAAAGTGTGAAAAATCGTTGCAAAAAGAATGTACAGAATTCTTTTGGTGTAAGTATGGCAAAAGTTTTGATTAAACTTTTTAGATTCAACATAGTTTTTCATACGTTTTTCTTAGTTTATCAATAATATTTAAATATAGTTTCAGATTATACTTAAATTTACAGATATAATCTTGAAAAGGGCTTCTAAAACCAAAGAAATTTCTTTAGATATGAGAAAACATATTACAGAGCTCCATAAAGAAGAAAAATCTTTCCAGGAAATAGGAAATTTTTTAAAACTGTAATTTACAACCGTTGGTTACATCGTAAAAAAGTATTTAGAGATCGGCAGTGTTGAAAATAAGCCCAGACCTGATGGTCCGAGTAAATTGACTTCAAGAGCTAAACGAATGTTTGTAAGGTCAGCAACAAATAAACTAATGGCATCAGTTCAAAATATTGAAAATGAACTTCTGTCATATGTAACGTTTCAGTGTCTGCTCAGACAGTCAGAAATGTTACTACATAGCACTGGTCTGAAAGCCAGAACTCCCAGAAAGATACCTTATATTAGTGAAGTAAACAGGAAAAGACGTCTAGAGTTTGCCATGAAGGACAAAAATAAACCCATGGATTTTTGGAAAAAGGTTATTTTTTTCTTATGAGAGCAAGTTTGAGATTTTTACACCACCAAGTATTTGAAAAATTTGGAGAAAAAATAAAGCAGCTCTTGAACCCAAAAATGTACTTCCCACTTTAAAATACGGTGGCGGAAATGTTATGGTGTGGGGATGTGTAGCTCATAATGGAGCGGGTAACTTAGCATTTATTGACAATAAAATGAATGCTTTAGCTCATATCGATGTGTTGCGACATAATTTGTTAGTGCTAAGAAATTGAGTATGGAGAACACTTTTATATTCCAACAAGACAATGACCCGAAGCACACCACTATAGTTACTAAGACCTGGTTGCTTTAACATGCTCCAAGGCGACTTGAAACACCTCCACAATCTCCAGATCTTAATTCTATAAAAAATTTATGGATGCATTTGGACACTGAAGTTCGGGAAAAAAATCTAACAAGTAAAGAGAACTTAAAAGAAAAACTTCAAGAAGTTTGGAACTCCATTGACACAGAAATCACAAAGAAATTAATTGAGTCAATGCCAAGGCGTCTTGAAGCAGTTATAAAAGCCGATGAACTGTTTACAAAGTATTGAAATTTCTTTACATAGTTGCATATGTTTTGTTAATGTTTACTAAACAAGTGTACAAATAATCTTTTGTATATTTTTTTTAAATTCACTTATTTGAAATAAATGCTTATTGTATTTTTTATTATGAAATAATCTTATTTTTAAAACAATTTATATGTATCTCAATAACTTTTAGTTATATTACTTAATTTATTTTTGAAGAACATGCACAATTTTAAGTGTATAAATAAACATTTTGCCAACTGTATATGTAAAAATAAAGCATATTGAATTATATCTCAACTTAATTTATTTAATCACATGACGTTAAATAAATATTACATTAATTGAACTTTTAAAATAAGCTGCAAACACTGAATTTAAAGACTCATGCAAATCTTTCTCAATATTGAAGAAATTCTTATAGGTGAAAACAATGAAAATTAATTAATTACAAATCAGAATAATTTACTGCATAGTAATAAATAGAACCATGCTCGTGAAATAATTAATTTATTCTATCATAATGATCGGATACTTAGAGAGATCATCATACGGCAGTGCTTCTCAAAGTTTATATTTTTACTGCACAATGTTCAATCATATAATTTTCATCACACCTCCCTCTATACAATAAAAATGTTTTTTATTAAATAATACTGATGGTACAGCTACAGCATGACTTTAATCTCTTAACGGCCACTGGCGTATAGAAAACATCTGACTCAGCCAAAGCGTTAATTGCCCCGGACCGGATATACACTCTGTCGCAAAAAATATATGCACCCAGAAGAAATCAAGCTACAATCACGAAACTCGGCAAGAATGTAGTCTGGTAAGAGATATGCAAATGATTAAAATTTCGAAGCCAATGAGACAAGGCTAAGTGTGCTATGCGCATATTAGTTGCGCAACTGGGAGAGTTTAAAAGCATGAGTACGAGCGCCGTACGGCTATCCAAACGAATCTGATGACTTTGATAGACGATATTGAGACTTAGGATGCCTCAAGACGTAACCGGCGGCAGTACGAGCAGCTGACGGACTTTGATAGGGGCCGTATAATAGGCCTCAGAGAAGCAGGTTGGTCGAATAGACGTATCGGCCGCCACCTCGGTCGGAGCGATATGGTAGTTGCTCGGTGTTGGCAACAGTGGATCACAGAAGGTAGAGTGTACCGTCGCGGAGGATCAGGACGTCCCAGGAACACAAATGATCGCGAGGATCGTGCAATCAGAAGAGTGGCCACTTCGGCACCAACAACGTCGCTAGCATCGATTCAACGCCACTTACCTCCTTCCAGACATCCAGTGCCATCAAGAGAAACCATAAGGAGACGACTGACCGAAGTTGGCTTGAGGAGCCGACGTCCGCTAAGACGCTTACCACTGACCCCACATCATAGGCAGTGTCGACTGGATTTTGCCGACCTCGGGCAACTTGGAGTGTGACAGACTGGAGACGTGTCATCTTCAGTGATGAATCCCGATTCAGTCTCAGTGATGATGACCACCGCACACGTGTCTGGAGGCGCACCGGCCAGCGGTCCGATCCGGCATTTATTGTCGAGCGGCATACAGCAATTTCACAAGGTGTGACAGTGTGGGGAGCAATTTCTTGGGACACACGATCATCTTTAGTGGTCCTTCAAGGCACTTTGACAGCTCGCAGATACGTGGACGATATTTTAACGCCGATTGTGCTACCCATGCTATCAAGTCGCCCAGGTGCCATTTATCAACAGGATAATGCTCGTCCACATACTGCGCGACTCTCCCAACAATGTCTTCAAGGATATGACGTCCTACCATGGCCTGCCAGGTCACCAGATCTTTCGCCAATAGAGCATGTCTGCGACGCGCTGGGAAGGCAATTGCAGCCGTCCCGAGATACAGGAGAATTAACTGCGCAGATGCAAAGACTATGGCAGGATCTTCCACAGGGGGTCATAAGTGATCTAATTAAATCGATGCCACGCCGAATTTCGGCTTGTATAGCTGCCAGAGGTGGCTTTACTACTTACTGATTTTTAACCTTTTGCAAGCTGTAACCGCTTAATAAAATGATATTTTGTTCTGAATTTTTAATCATTTGTTTATTTTCATATACACTACATGCATACCAAATTTCGTGAATGTAGCTCAATTTCTTCTGGGTGCATATATTTTTTGCGACAGAGTGTATATTCATATGGACATCTTTCCGAAATACGTCCTTTTCTGTGTACTGCTATCCATAAAATTATCCCAAAGGCCTTGGAATGCAATAAAATTTCTTTGACAGTTTTGCGAAGGATTTTATTATTTATTCATTTTCTCCCCCAATACGTCACATAAGCGCGCCTACGTAGGAAACGGTGGCATTAGGGAACGAATCACGTAACTTTAAAAGGATTAATTACAAACCGTACAAATTATGAGGGTACGTGTTAATGTTCGCGTATAATTTTATATATGACAAGCCCATGGGGTCACTGGTAATTATTAATGTTGTCCTTAACTTAGTATTGTTAAATTAATTTTAAAATACATTGAGAAGTACTGATGCATTTATATATATAAGAGTATTATATCAGTATAGATGCGTATTTTATTTTTTATTATGTCCGAATGTATTTTGATTGTTTACTCTCAGTAAACTCGTACCTTTTAAAAATAATCTTTTGTTTTCTACGTTCAATATGCTCGTGCTCCCCTCGTAAAGTTTTCAGGCCTTCCTAGGGGAGCACTGCACAGTTTGAAAAATGCTGTGATAAGGGAAAATATATTAGAGTACTGTAATAAGAGCCAAACGTATATAATGATGACTTCAACTATTCTTTAATTTGTGATAAAATACTTAATAAACATTGAGATAATCATCAATTCCTAAAAAAGTAAGCAATTATAAATATATACATATGCATTTTTCTTTTAAATTAATCTTTATGTGAGGAAATAGATCTAAACAAGGAAATAAAGATCAAAGGTAAAGAATAATGAACATGCCTAGTCTTTAAAATGATGAAACGTTGAGTATAAAAATTAAATCATTTGACTAACAGAGAAAATCCATAGAACCTAACACATTTTCCTGGTCACGAAAAAAAAGTTCTGCAAAATAAATATGAATAATGGCCATTTTCACCGCGACATTTCTCTCTCATGTATTCCTCAAATGTTCCCCCAAACCCTTTAAAGTGTAAGCACAGTGACTGGCTACCCCCTTCATTCACGCTCCAAATCACATCAAAGTCATTCCAAAGAAGAATCTCTGCTGAATTTTGAGAATTTGCACAGTTTCTTCTCTTTTGCAGATTTGAGCCTAGTCAGCATTTCGTGTAAAGCATGCGGAACTAAATGTCCGGTACGAGAATTAAATGTGATTTTTGATGGAAGAAAAAAAAAGGATCTGAAAAAGAAAGAGTAAAGGGAGAAATATCTTTCACAACAAATTTTTCGACCGATAACTTGATATTGATTTTGCTCTTGTATCTAAAAATACGGTTGCATGACAAAGGCTTCACAGGAATCTCCGGTTTGGGTAAATGAATTCCGGGAATAAAAATAACGAATAATTGATTGATAATTACGTTTTAAATCAGTGTAACGAACGTGCCCGTTAAAAACTCGTAGGAAACTCTGATATTTCTGAATCGACAACCAAATATTTAAATTTTAATAATTAGTTGATACTGGATCATAATGATGTTAACAGCTTAAAATGACTGACAAAAATCTTTCTTTTCCGTAACTAACTCCATAAATACATTAAACAACTTTCACATTAAACATTGAATTTATCATTAAATTTTTATTTTCGATCGTAAAGGCCAAATGATTATCGTCATAAGCTTTATATGCAGCGATGCTTGAGACTGGTTTCAAATCTCACATTTCCACCAAATATCACCTCCTGAAATAATGGAAACATCAACCTGTTAAATCGACTTGTGCCACAGAAAGCGATAAGTAAGGTTACAAAATTGGCGTTATTTTTCTTATTAATAATAAAGACGCTCAGTCTAATTTTAGGCAAATAATGTTGCTAATATGACAAAAATAATTAAATTTGGGGCACTCTCATAGATTTTATGCTATTAGGTTTTGCCATTATATTTATTGATTTTTTTAAATCTATTATCAGCAAAGAATGTTTCCCACAGAATAGCTCAAGTTTGGCGAATGCATCTTTGCAAAATATTACACTATAAATACACTGTCCTCCAAAGCTTAAGCTACAGCCAGAGTTATCGAGTCTGATAATAAAATAAATGCATATAAAGAGATGAAAATTGGAAAAAAAATGTGCTTTAGGTGATTAAATTATTGATTTTTTTAAAAAAAGTTTTAACATCAATCGGGGGTGGGGGGATTTACAAATAAAGAATATTATTTTGAGGGAAGGTGGTTAATAAGGAATATGTCCGTCTCTATTTGTAAGCCATTGGTGGCATCGACTTTACACTCCATCACTTATTTTGTCAAACAATGAAAAATAAAACAACTCTCATGCAAGAATACACCTTCGCTGCAGCTCATGTAGAGTTCTCGGATGGAAATAACTTACAGTAACCATCTATCTGCCGAGTAAACCACAAATATGCTTTAATGGAATAACGTTCCCCTTTCAAGCCAATCTAATCACATCAAACCTTGTTACTAAACATATTAATCAAAACACTTAACTCGCTGAGGTCGAAAATTATACTCTATTAGAATAAATTCATCCCCTCATTAACACCAGTATGTGGTGTGACACGTAGAAGAAGGATTTCATACCGATGTTCCACATCAGTTCATCGATGGAGCACATTCAGAACAGTGTGACCATCCAGGGAAATTTGAGACCAAAGCACAATTCTACATCCTGTACAATGTTTTCCATCGACAATATTAAGCTTAAAGTATTAAGATTAGTATTCTTGCCTTACCTTAAGATCAGAAAATGACTTGAATTGCTCTCAAGTACAATTCGAGACTCGTCTGTGATGAGTGCAGAAGGCTGTTGCTCTCTGGTTTGTCAGGGTTCGGCAGATATTAGAGACAGAAGAGACAAGTTAAAAGAGAACCATGATAACTAAGATATCAAAAAGACATTTGCATGCATATGCATAATAGAAGGGAGGCGATGCCACGCCCACCACCAGTGATGGCTGTAAGAACTACTTGCTTTGATTAATATGATTACAGTAGTTGATCGATCATGCTCACCACTTCGGAACAGGCATTGTCGAGTCAAGGGGACTCGATACCTAATGTCACATAAGACCCGCCATATAAAAGGGCTGATTCACACTAAATTCGTCGAGATTCAAAGTTCTGCCATGGTGGTGGAGTAGTGGCATTCTCATTGACGAGGATGTCACTGCCGAGAGAACCTTTGACCGTGGTTCAAAATTACGAAGTCTGTCTGCTACAGCTCTCGTGATACTTCAAAGTGCGACGTAAATTAAACTCAAATCAAAGCTCTGATTAGTACTTTTTGATATTATTTAAATAAAGTTTTACTCACATTAACTTTTCCCTAAAAACTTTCGAAGATTTGTGGCTCAATACAAGAACAATTATTTTCATAATGGCACAATAATGGGAATCAAATTTCCATGTTTTTCGCAAAAATATTTATTCCATACCAACAATACCGTAAACGCAGTTTTATTCTGGTACTTCATGTTTTTACTAATAATTTAATTTATTTTGGTTGATCTTGCTATAAACCACCCTTTTTAAGTAGTCTTTATTTAAAGCTTCCTTGTCAAGTTAGGGGGAAAGCCATATATGTATATTAAGATATATATGGATTTTTAGGCAAAAAAAACATGTGATCAGTGGAAGTTTTTTTTTTTATTTAAAACAGTGACCTTGAACAGCTTTTAAAGGCTTTTTTTTCTGGCAAACAAACAGTTGTTTTCAATTTTAGGCATGATTTAAACTATCGCTTGTTAAATTGTTTCTTAAATTATAGTTTTTTTTAACGTAATGTTTGCTCGCAAGAATATAGGGAGCCAAATATTGTGGGAACAAATGCCAATTTTTAACACGTCATATGTTTCAGCAAACTTTTACGTGTCTATTAAATATAATTGTTTCTATTTTTGTCACTTGCTTAATAGCAGTCCTCTTGTGCCGATACATTAGATTAAATTCATCTCTTGAGAGTTTTTTCAAGTGGTTGGTCGGATCTGTAAGCACCTTAGTTACTTGCTTTAAATCTGTTAATTGCATCAGAATTGAAACAGGACCTGTATGGAACGGTGCCAAGTTCAGGACGTGCGAGGAAAGCTAGTTCAGCTTTATTTGCTCTAAAAAACTTTCTCCAAAAAGTGCTCCTCATTTTCCTAATGTCTTGATGAAGTAATCATAACAAACTCATTTGAAACTGTCTGGATGTAATTTTCTCCAGAAAGACAAATACTAAAACGTTTATGCAACAATTAAGTTTCTCTAATAGATAATTCTAAGGAGAAAAAAAAGAAGGGAGAAAATAATATGTCGCCATAATTGTTTTTTAATAATACACATATGCAGAACTCTAAAACACCACAATCATCTATGCGAAGAGCTGCCATCGGCTCGTGAGCACCTTCCAACCGCTGGTCTTGGGTAACACGTTCTTTTGCCCAACGTAAATTGATACTTCAGTGCTATTAACTCAGAGCTCCAAACACAAGGGATCTATTAAAATTCTGTAAGTCGAATAATTCTGGGTGAGTGAATGATAGTTATATTATCGTCACACTATAAAGCTGCTCTAGGGCTATATTCGACGGACCTTGTAATTTTGAACCATGGTCACGTGACTAGGACGACACATGAGCTGGTAGGCTCCCCCCTCTCTTAGCTTGCCCACCACACCAACGGGAGGACTTTTCAGCCTCAATAGATTTAACATGCAATGGTGTCCTCTACACAGTAGGTCTTCAGGGGCAAAAAGCTCGAACTCATGACAAGCCGGAAACGTGCTCGAGACGGTGACCGCAAGGCTACCATCGTCACCTAATAGTTCCGGAAGTCTTGTGGTTGAGTGAGTTGTTTTTCCTATATATATATTTCAACATGGCTCTTTTTTCCCTATTATGTCGAACATTTCTGCTGTACGGGAAGGTTGGATCCATAAAGCATTGCTAACCCTAAATCACTCGCCTAATCCAGCGACAGCTTTATAAATCATAATAGGTCTCCAGTTTAGTCCAAAGACTTTTTTGTATTTACATTTGTTGTGTCTTGTAAATTCCAATTTCTTCTTTTTGTAGTACTGTAGGTTCTAGAACTTCTTCACTTTTATCTTATAATGTATATATATATATATATATTATTGTCAATAAAATAAACTCGGATTGATATTGCCTGGTTCTGTGCTGATTTTAGGAAATTAACTTATTTCAGTGCGAAACGATACGAAATATCATCAATAGTTCAGCCAGCTCAAATTCAGAAAAATGAATCAACCAAATCCACAGAATTGATAATTAGAGCTTTTTATACGAGAGTATTAGCAAGAAAATAATTACCTAGCTTATCACATAATCATAATAACCCATGCTAACTTACTGCTTGTACAAATAGTACAACAGACTACATATGGATCTTTTGCAATTTCAATGGATATGGACAGTAATTATATTGGTTTATGGGTAATAAAACGCTACATACAGATTAATTGTATTTATGGATTTAAGTTTGTCTTTACTTTTTTTCATTTGTTGTACAAATATATGTGCTTAAAATTCCATAAAAACATTTCTTGATAAATTCATCATCATGATTGCTATTAATTTGTTGATTCCTTAAAAATAATTCGTAAATTTTTCGTATTAAATAATTCGTATTTTTCATAAATAATTCATATGTTAATGGCATTACTACACAAATAAAAGCATGAAAGATTATCAGAAATTAAAATTAAAATATATAATTAATTTACTGTAAGATATTCAAGAAAATTGTCTATACAATTTTTTTCCCCTAATGTTAGAAATGTTGCGAATTCTAAATGATTAGTTTTTTGTTATATATAAAGTTATTTTATTAAAAAAATATTTTATTGTATAAAATGTGTTTCATTAAGGTAAGATAATGATGAACTTTGTTTTTCTGAAAAATGCCGACGTGCCTGGCAAAATTAAATTCGTGAATCATTAGCTCTAATACAGATTTCATGATAAGACTATCATGTATAATATGGAGCGTGCTTGTGGCTTAGTAAAGAGGTTGAGAAAATGAGATACCAGTTAGTATATAATTTTATTACAATACGAATTTCAATTCAATAAGTAATATTAAAAAATGCAGAACAGCGGAGTCACAGGAAATATACAAAAGGAGGCACTATTATACGCAAAATTTATGTAAATAAGGAATATGTACGTTAGATGGTTTTGCACTAAAATTCGTATCAAACACACTCAGTATACTCTTAAACATTTTTACACTAAAACAGTGAAAATCTTTTTACCCTTAAAAACGAACGCCAGATGTCATTCGGATGTTGGTCGCTATTAATATATCCGACAACGTTCGGAACCGAGATTTTCAAACTTGCATAAATAGATAAATTTCATGATATATAGTGCACTTAGATTAGAATATATGCAAAAAAATGTTTTAAGGACATTTTGACAAAAAAAATTTTATTTAAATACAATATTTTGGCAAAAAATTAACTTAGAATAATCTTTATTCCAAATGTTCTCCTTTTGTTAAAAATGCTTCTATTAGAATAATATTTTGCCTGTATATAGCTCAGACCTCTGTTCAGAGGCTCAACTAGAATTTTTGAAATATATAACTTAGAAGTGGCTTAATTCATAATTTACGGCAACAGAGGGGAGCAATTGTAAGTAAAAAACGTGAATAATTATTTCAATGGGTGGTAACTCTGAAAATAATGTGAATTTTTCAAAAGTTCTAGCTGAGCCTCTGTAGAGAGGTCTGAGCTGTTTACAGGCAAAATATTATTATATTATAACCATTTTTCACAAAAGGAGAACATTTGGAAAAAATATTATTCTAAGTTAATTTTTTGCCAAAATATTACATTGAAATAATTTTTTTGTCAAAATGTCCTTAAAACAATTGTATGCATGTATTCTAATCTCAGTGACACTAAATATCATGAAAATTATCCATTTATGCGTTTTTTTTAAAACCACGGTTCCGAACGTAGTCGGATACATTAAGCTAAAATGAACTGTGCATTTTATTATTTATTATTTATTTTTTTGAAAACATTTAAAGTATTTGCAAAAATTATTATGTCAGTAAAATAAGAGTAATTTTAAAGATGGTATGAAAATATAAAGAAAAGAAGTGACTACTTACGTTGTATTTCATTATTTAATATATCAATCTCATATTTTTCATTCATTATCTTTATGTTTCATTATTTAATATCAATCTCATACATCTCATATTTTTAACAAAATCATGCTTTATTTGTCACATTTCCGTGATATTTTATGCATCACACTTCTTAAACTTAGATGGAATTTCACCTAATGATTCATCTTCCTCCTTCCTGATTATTTTATTGAATTTTTCAATGTGTTATATCTACTCAATTCCTTAACTAAAATCTGTATAAAAACTCGCATAGTTAATTTTTCCCTCGCTCATATTTTAAAATAATTCCAGTAGAAAAATCAGAAATACTGCAGAATATGTGATCGGGTTATCTTTTTTAACCCTGTTTGTGTGAATGAATACTTTGCGTTTTGGTCAACAATATCTACGTCATGATTTGTTGCGTTATAAAAACAGATAGTTTTCGGTGTTTCCTTCGAATTATACATTCGTAATTGCTTGAATGCATAAAATTTTCACATTATTTTTCGTTTCACATTGGCAGATTGTGTTGAATGCTTTCCTTAGTTTTTCAATATTTTTGTTGAATACAACGCTTATTTTTCTTAATTTTATACAATCTGGAATTTTCATCTTTCTCTTTTTACCGTGGCAACTAAATTTATCCGTATTTCGTATAAATTCTAAGTTAACTAAAGGGAAATAAAAATGTTATAATATTCAATATAGCTTCCCAAAAATTTTGAAATGGTTTAATTAGTTTTCAAATCACATACTCAGAGAGCTTCTCTTACTTCTATTTCGTTCTTTATTTCCCCTTGGTATTGAAATATGCGTTCAAATTGTACTTACTTTCTAAATCTGCAGCAATCCAAAAGCTTGTAACGTATTTATCGGGTTTCGATGCTATAAATCGAGTAAATGGACAGCGAGTAGTATTAGGAAATAACTGTTTATCGATTGTTATATGCTGGCCTGGTTTGTAACAGCTTATGCAGTTTTCACTGAAACGGCTCTATAGTTCAGAAATCATTGCGAATTTACCTTGCTTTGTTTGATTGCCACGCGTTGATTTGATATCAAATCTCAAAAATCTTGATACTCCACAAGATTTATCCAGGACATCGTTTCGATCAAAAAATATTTATCCTATGAAGTGAGCCATAATTAATAATTGAAATTGCTAGCTCCTGAGACTCCACATGCATTCAAAGTCGAAATTTATATAAGTGAAAATTTCCTCTGTTTTAAAAGAAACCAACTTTCATTTTCTAATACTTGACGAGCTTCTGTGTTTATGCATTTCATTGTATGGTCTAAGGATATTATGTCTATAAATTGCTGTCAAGAGTTCAAAACACCATCATTATTCTCATTTCCTTCTGCATATCTTAGATGGATCACTATTTTCTAGAAAAATTCTTTGGGTTGCTAAATTGGAGGAATAGCGCTTGCACTTTCAGCAAGACGTTCTTTCAACTGTGAGCCATCGCTAGGGACAAATTAATTCTGCAATAAGATTAATTGGAGAATAATTAATTTTCGATACCCTCATTTCATCATCGTATTCATCATGCATGACGCATAATTCTCCATCTTCCGATTCATTATGGTACAATAATCTTAAAAATGAGGTTGTTTCTTCCACAGTAAGATATCTCTTATGAAACTTTTAAATTTTTTCTCCATAAATTTCACAAATATAAATTAAAGCTTTATTAGAAATCCAAGCAATCATAATTTACAAAGTAACACAAAATTTTTAAAAAAACTACTCATGTATGGCTTACTATATGTCAAAAAGCATGAACTACCTAACCTACTAGTCAGAACTATCCTATTCCTCAATACACTCAAAATATAACAGAAAATTCACACACAAGAACAAAATTTGAAGTACGGGGATTAAAATTTCTGACGGACCCTATAAACACCAGACAGACCTTATAAGTAAATCTATTCATGAACTAATCTATCCACATGTGACTAAAGCTAATCACCCCAAACGTTCTTTCTGCGTGAACTCTTCCTACAAGTTTAATAAAAAATAAGGATAATTCAAACAGATTATAATTACAGATTTTAGAAAATAATTTACATGAATTGGTGTCAAAATGACACCTTCCGGTGTTCTAGTTGCAAGAACTTTTCTAAAAGTGCAAAAAAAGTCGTGATTCTGTTTTTAAATTTTTTATTCAATGGGGAATAATATTCATCTATATATATATATATCTATGTTATTACTAAATTAATTTTTTTTTTATTTCTTCAACCTATTTATTTTTATCTGATGCTAAAATTCGCATTGATCTATTTTCATTCAGGATATTTATGACAAAATTTGTTTGAGGTTAAAGTGTTACTATGGTTACGAATGCATCTATTATTGGTTGCTTGAACATTAGAATCTGCTTGAATGCTAACGTAAAATAAATTCTACGACTATCGATTTGGAATTTTTTAGGTGATTCTAAGTCATGAAATAGCCAAGGAACCGGAAAAAGCATCTATCTAAGCTAGAAAGCTCAACTTAAGATTTAAAGCCGATTTTGTTTTTGTAGAAAAGAAATATTTTAAAAGTTCGCATTCTTACTATAAATCATGAACGTACTGTGTTTTGCATAACAAGACACTGATAAATCTAATGGTCACGCATACACTTAGATCTTTAAAAATAGAATAAATATAAAAAATAAAGCATTTCTAATTTTTTTTCTTATTTTATTCCAGTTTGAAGTATTATTACAGCAGCCTGAAATTTCTCTCTCAAAATAGTTTGATTAGTCAAATTTAGCTTAACGTAGAATACAAATCAAGATATTAGGGCTCGTGTATGCTAATAAAAATAATTAATGCTTTTATTTTTTAAAATATTTAATGCCAACATTTTCAAAGTACCGTGGTTCGAATTTAAGAAAATTTATGCTTTAAAAATTCCCTGAAAAAGGACTACAATGAGTTAATTTTAATAAATTTTATACGCTTCATTAAACGCGCTTTTATAAAATTGATATTTTTTTCCGTATCTGGAAATATTTAGTGAAAAAAAACAATATTTTGCTTGAATATAGCTATTGGTTTCCTTCATGAGATAATTTGTATTAATTTATTTCTTTAAAACTGAGTTTCCATGCAGAAAATATGATTAAACCTGCACAGAAAAAGGACACATTCCAGGTTAATTATAGTTTTTTTTTAATTTTATTTCTACAGGAAAAAGAATTACAAAAACCAACATATTAAAGTTTTAACTGCATTTTCCTCCCACACAATCAGTCAATAAATGGTAGAAGTAATAAAATATTATGTGGGTACTTTTTTATTTGGTTTGATATTTTGAAATAAAAATGATTATGTTTTAAAACACTTGTACCGTAATTCTTTGCATTATGATCATTGATGGGTGAAATTCCTTAGAAATTTAATAAAATGTGCTATTTTTTTTATACTGAATTATTTCTACATCACTATTTGAATGTTTTTTTTTCAAATAAGCAAACTTGTAGTAAATTTTCTCAACATGTATATTTAAATTCCTTCCTTTCTTCAAACGCCGCAATTTGGTGTTATTTTATTTGAAAACAAAATATTTGTTCCTCCATTCGTAAATCTATCAAAAATGTTTACTTTGCGTATTTCTGTTAGTATTTTGTAACAATATAATATTGGAGCTTTAGTATTAAGTAAAATTTTATCTAAATGTTGATGTTTTTTTAGATACAGTGATTCTGGATTCTTCAGGATATATACGAAATAAATATTAGTTTAAATGTAATTCAAATAAAGTTATTTATATAATAAAATGTGCTACAAGAATTTATCAAGTGAAATAAAACATGTTAGCGATTATATGTTTGACCGAAGAAATTAGTTGTACAAAAATATTTAATGTTATAAAGACACAATATTTGGGACTCTTGGTGATTAAAAATACAGAAAAATCGTTAACGAAAGATTTTTATTGATATATTTTTCTAAAGAAAGTGAGAAATTGAAGTAACTTGAAATGTAAAATATTTATGATATTGCTTTCCAATGATATATTTAAATTTCGGAATTGCAATTAATATAATTATAAAAAATTTGCCAACATCTGCACTTGAATTTATCAAGATGATATTTCAAATAAAGTTCTTTTGAGATATGCGCTCGATTCTGTGAATGGCATGGCCCTCGCGGTTATTATAGTGACGAAACTCGATTTTCGAATGGCAACACCCACTTTTTACCATAGCAAAATGTTCAGCACATGCGAAAACCCTAAATATTAAAACGGTACCGAATGTCTACAAACAGACGTGTTATGCATTCTGAAAACCGGCCAATAAAACACGATCTGGGCGCATAAATTTGCATATGAAAACGACCCGACTGTTAACATGTTCTGTAACGGGCTAAAAAATTATGTTTACCTTCTGTTAAAAGGCTCCTGGATCAGATTTTGGTGATCGCATCATCTCACGCTATTATCCTTTTCCGTGGCCTGCGCGATCCCCAGATCTGACGCCTATGGATTTCTTTTTTAAAATCCATAGTTTATCAGAAAAATTGTCGGACTTAAGAAAGATTTTCGTGCCATTGCGTGCAGCGATATTGTCCATTTTGCGTAAAGATGGCACTCATGTAAAATGTTTGAAATTAATACAGATTTTTTTTTTCTCTATGTGTTCTCATCATTGAGCAGTGTCTTGTCTCTGTCGTAAATTTCCTTATTCCTAAAATGTTTGTATGTGATATTGTCGGTTTTCGGACATATGATATATTTCAAATTTAGGGTTTCGCATGTGCTGAACATTTTGCGATGGTAAAACGTAGGCGTTGCCATTCGAAAATTTCGAGTTTCTGTCACTATAACTGTAACCGCGATATTCACAGAATCTCGAGCGCATATCTCAAAAGAACTATATTTGAAATATCATCTTGATAAATAGAACAGGCGCTAGAAGTGCAGATGTAGGCAAAGTTTCTTTATAATCACCCTGTATATATATACAGTTTTATATTCTTTATTTTGCAAAATATGTTAACTTTTGGAACTAAAGCTCATGTTTATTTTTTTTTTCATATCAAGGGGAAAATTGCTTTGTTGGCCAAGAATCACGAACTTTTTTTTTTCTAATTTTGTAACAGAACTAATTTCGAGAAGAAAACCCCTCTTGTGATACAATTTTTTGGGAAGGAAAATTTTGTTTCATTCTTTACTTCTAGATTCCTAAAACCTTTTAAAGTTGTCCCTTTTAATAGACGGTTGATTAAGTCTGCATAAAGAGGATGAAATAAAGAAAAAAAAGAGGACCACTTCTTCCGCGAAATCTGTCCCATTCTTCTTCATGTCCACGAACTTTAGTTTCTATTTCTCATGCAAATATAAGAGTCACATGACTTCAATCGATGCAGAAACGTGGATAATTAAACAAGTTTCGAGGTAAAAAAAAGAAATAAAATAGGAGAAAGAAAGAAATAGACTCTCTCCTTTTCCCAATTATGAGCACTATTGCCAGAAATGAAGAGTTTGCCACGTCACCCATTCGGAAAAAGACAAATTGCCACGGCTAACTTCTGTTTAATTAAGAGATGAAACTTAAGTATTGTGTTGAAGAAAAATTTCTGACAAGAGAAAAGGTAGAGTCCTTTGTTCCATTGCATTTTTTAATTGGTTTCTTCTTAAATCCTAGAATGTGTGTTCACTTGATGTTTTCAAACTTTTCCAGAAAAGACCCCACAAGTGATTAGTTGCGTGTAATGAGAGATTTGACACCGTTTAGAAGTCCGCAGGAATCAGATGTTACAAAGTTTGACAAGGAACAAAAACTGTCTCCTGTTGGGAGGTTCTAAGTTGGTACGTGTGCTTTGTTTTAGCACTTTTCCGCTGCTGCTTCTTTCAAACCTCCTAACTTGTACTAAGTACAATTAATTATAAAATGTGAGTATTTACGAAATTGCTTGAAGTAAACAGAAGATTTTGACAATCCTCTAAGTATAATTCAGTACAGTTTGTGTAAGAAATACAAATTCCTGGCGATTTAATTAATTGAAAAAAAAACTTTTGACTCAATTGTGGTGAAATTTCAGAATAATTAGGCGTACATAGCTGCTATTAACAATTTAAAATAATTTTTTTTGCTTCCAAAGTGCCTTTTTAGGATCATTATGCTACGTAAAAATATATTTTGAAATTTATCAATATTCTATAAGTGTTTTGTGGGTCTATTGAAACGTAAAAAAAAACACATATTTAGAAAGAAATGACAGATAAATTATTTAATAACAAATGATAACCGTTTAACTTTTATTAATGTAATTTATTTTAATCAATTTAAGACTTTTTTGTGTTTTCTCTTAGTTTTTAATAATATTCGAATTATATATTTGACGGCATTAAGAATACGCGCGCGGTATATACTAACCACTGCATAAAATCGACTTACTTTATTTAATATAGTACTATCAGTAAGTTTTCTTTCGAAGACATATTATTCATCCTGTTTTCTAAACTGTTATTAAATAATTACTGTTTAATAATCATGCTTTTAGCTGGTTGGTATGTTCTGCCTATTAAATAATTCAAAGGAGTTTAATACATGAAGCCAGATGATTTAAAATATGCATTGTATGGAAAATATTAGTCTACAAGCGTATGTATACTGGCTTGTCTCTTGAAGTAGCTACGAAGTTAAAACTAAGAAATGTGTAGATTTTTGCCCCCAAAGTTCTCACAGAACATACTGTGATATATATTAGGTGAAAAAATCCCCACTCAATAAGTAAATTTAATATAAAAACCAACTTGAAAAATACATAAAGGACTGTTTGCTATAAAATAATGTACTATATTTACTCGCATCTAAACCACCCTAGTTTCTAAGCTGCACCCCAAATTCCCTACACATTTTTGAGAAAATCTTTTTAAAAATTCTGTAAAAGTTTCATCGGTATTCGATACTTAAGAAATTAAAAAATAATGATAGAAAATAAGAAGTTAATAATTTATTTAGTTTACCGATATTATAAACGTTCAAATACATATATGAACCTACAATTACTCTAACCGTCAGTATCATATTTTTTTAAAGGATTCATCACTCCCATTGTCACTTCGGAATTGGTACCTTATCATTTTCCCACACGGTGGCGTCTTCTGTGCTCTCCAATGCATTTGTTATGCAACAATTTTTTAAAAGAATGTATTATAGAAGAATGTAAAAAAATTATCAAAGACTGTTGAACATTTAGAAGCAAAAAATACATCACTGTTTACGCCAACGACCTACACTTGTTTCATCCATGTCAAATTTTCATCTGCCGCTGCTGTGTTTCTGTTTTTTTCTGCATATAGAATTGCCTCCATTCTCATACTTGCGTCATAGTGAATTCCTCTTGATGCTTTTGCTGACATCTTCAATGTTTAAGCAATTCAAAAAAAGAACACACAATTTTTTTTTCCTAAATACGAAAAGACAATGATGTTTAGGGTAGACTGAAGCGAAAAATGGCATAAGTCATTGATCCAAGTGGCCAGAACGGAGGAGATTTTTTCCCTTTTGAAAGGGTTGGAAACTCAGTTTCCCTCATCCAGCAAATGTGTTTTGCCTTCTATTCTAAACTACACCCGATTTTCAGTAGCATTAACACTGTAAGAATAGTGCGGCTTAGATTCGAGTAAATTCTATATACGGTTCAAAGCCGATGTCATGTAAAAATGAAATATTTGAAGTTGGAGTTCCCCCCCGATCATGGAGGTTAAAGTTAAAGCGTATAATTCCATATGTTTAAAACGAGCCGATTTAAAAACAGAGCATTCAGTAAAAGTTTGTTTCACAGTCAATGGACACATACAGCGATTACAAATAAGAGGATTTTCTAGAAAAAAAGGTGTTCATGTGTGAATCTCGTGTGACTAACTCGCAAAAGCATTAAAACAACGTCATGCCTGATGGCAATGATTTCCGATGAGAAATGGCGGGCTATATGCCATGTAGTTTGTCATTAATCTCAAGATTTCATTGATCTAGCTAATGGTCGTCTATTGATGCTTTGATATACCTAGCAGGATCGTAAAATAAAGGATATGAGAGATTGCACCTGCTTCTGTTATAGCAGCAATGCCAAGTGTTTCATTGGTCTTCAAAACATTAATTAGATGTTTGGAGACAATAAGGTATGTGTTACTTTCAAAGTTTTTAACGATCAATTGATGAGATGAATATTTTTGAAGTGAATAGTAATAGGATGAGTTATAAATGTGGTTTATTGATGGAGTCTTTATTAACATCGCATTTCTAAGACACAAAAGATTGTCTTCCAGATGGTCAAGCGTTTGTGGCTTATTCGCGTAGACCAATGACTTTACATAGCCCCACAGAAAATAGTCTAGCGGTGTTAAATCACAACATCTTGGAGGCCAATTCACAGATCCAAAACGTGAAATTAGGCGGTCACCAAACGTGTCTTTCAATAAATCGATTGTGGCACGAGCTGTGTGACATGTTGCGCCGTCTTGTTGGAACCACAGCTCCTGGACATCATGATTGTTCAATTCAGGAATGAAAAAGTTAGTAATCATGGCTCTATACCGATCACCATTGACTGTAACGTTGTGGCCTTCATCGTTTTTGAAGAAGGATTCCACCAGCCCATAAGGCGCACCAAACAGTCAGTTTTTCTGGATGTAACGGTGTTTCCACATACACTTGTGGATTAACTTCACTCCAAATGCGGCAGTTTTGTTTGTTGACGTAGCCATTCAACCAGAAGTGCGCTTTATCGCTAAACAAAATTCGCTTATGAAAATCGGGAACAACGGCAATCTCGTTTTGGGCCCATTCGACGAATCTACGCCTTGCTTGATGATCGTTTTGATGAATTGCCAAACCAGACTGAGAATAAATCACTTGACAGTTTTTAAATCGTTCACCATTTTGGAAAGTAATGCCAACTTAAACTTCAATACTTTGTAAAAAACACTCTTTACATAGCTCTGACAAATAAACTCATTATTAATTGCTTAACTTAAGCAGTGACACTGCAGGAAATATTACAAAGAGTCGGTAATTTTAATTAAATATTTATTTAGTGGATAGTTTGTAGCAGAATACAATTAAGTCAGGATGAGTGCATTCTTTAAAAAATGTGTTAAATATAACATAAATATTAGACCTTCAGATATTGCAATTGAATTGTTACGCAGATTTTATACAATGGCATCTTTAAACCTGACACATATCTTGCAAGTTCTCCTTCAAAATATCTCAAAATATCCCAAAGCTCCACTTTTTTTTACTTTAGTTTGATATTCGTGGACAGAAATCCATTGTACCATTGCGAAATGTAATATATCTTTTACAATTCGATGTCGGCAGTGCTAAGCCTCAAAACATAAAAATCCGTCTGTAGGACGCAAATATTTTTCATTGATAGATTTAGCATTTCAGTATAAAAAAATGATTTTATACTTTTTCAACAAAATATATTTTTATACGTGATCTTTAGTTCTTTAAACCTGAAAAGTTAAATTGTTTTGCTTAACTTTAGCTGCTGTTCAGAGAGAATTTATAATATTTTTTATTAAATCTTTATTGCAAGCTTAATAGGGCCGACGGATTTGTCTTTTCAGAATTTCAAAACTTACCTACGCGGTAAAGATAAGTACTATGTAAAGGAAAAAATAAAACAAATATTTATTTATTTATTTACTTTTGTGTTGAGGACTGACTCAAGGAGAATAAAGCTTACAAATTTCAGTTTTTTTTATAGTTAAAAGTCAGTCATTCTCTTCAAAGTGGAACAGCATTTTTGTACATTTTAACATTTATTGTGAGGCAGAGACATATAATAAAACATTTCAAGAAAAAAAATTACAAACATTTAACAACTTTTTAGTATTAAATTAAAAAAAAATGATAACCCCCCCTATTGGGAAAATTACAGTGCATGATAAAGAGGAAGCAGAAAAATAGCTTGGTTTCCTGAATCCCTTTCCATAATTCCATTGGATCTGATAGGGTTATTATTTACATTCAATATGCGTAGTCTTATTCCAATGATGTGTGAGTCCACCTTCTTACACTTTTTTTTTATTTTCTTGGACGCCACACACACACACACAAAAAACATAGACACACAAAACAACTAAAATTACGTGATTCTTCAGGTTAATAGCAGAAGTACAACTCTGAGATGACTTGAAGAGCCATCTATCCCGTTTTACATCTAATTTACAACATTTGTATTGGAGAGTGGAGATCGATGGAGTGCTGCTGACTATGAAATCTTGTACTGTTACACTGTATTAATCATTACTCAGTATTCACCAGTCCGTAATAATCTCTTTTGATTACTTATATTGTAGAAAATAATTAATTTTAGTCTAAAAAATTTTTTTATCCAAACAAAATTAAGTTTTTCCTTCCTATTTTTTTTGAAAATTTAAACCTTTGCGATAATATTAAAAGTTTTGTTATAATTTTTTAAAATATTTTTCTTTTAATGTCCATACTATGAAAAGTCTTTTTTGCACAGATAGTTTTCGACTAATAATATTTATTTTTTTTCTCTATGTAGCCACGATTCATCTTAATGTTTAGTCTGTTTAACAATACAATAAAGTCAGGATGAGTGCAATTTTTGAAAAATGTTAACGATTTTTAATTTTTGGATATAGCAATTAAATTGTTATACAGATGGAAGTATATCTTGAAATCTGTGTATACATATCATATGTATATACATATCATTAGAAATATCTTAACCTATCCAAAAGTGTTTGACTTTTAGCCCATTTTTTGTGGATGGAAATCCATTGAATTATTGCAAAATATTGTATACTTTTTATAATGAAATGCTGGTCTCCAAACATAAAAATCCTCGTATAGAATGGATATAATTTTCATCGAGGCATTTAACACTTCTAAATGAAAAAAAAAATATTTAATACCTTTTCAACTAAATAGGTTTATATGTGAGATCTTTAATTCTCCACATCTAAAATTCCACCAAAATACATGTCACGATTTCACTTGAATTAAAACATTTTTCAGGCAGAATATTTTGGTGGATTACAGTTGCTAAAATAATACTGATAAGCCTTCTTGCAATTTTAGTTGCACATTTATTTGGTTAATTAAAACACGCACAACACAAACAGAGAAAAAAACACAAAGAAACGTGGGTATTATATCGACATACAGCAGCATCCTTTGTTTACCTCAGAAATCTCGACTTTTATGGTTTCGTCAATCGGAAGCTTTTAGATTCATATGATTTCTGGTAGAGACTTTCGTGGTTGGTTATGATAGAAATTCCAAGATTGCATCATCTTGTTTTAAAAAGAAGAACGCGCTCGGGCGCGTGACAGTTTTTAGGCGATAAAGTTGTAATTATTTTCTATTAGAAGTTTGAGCTAAAAATTTATTGTCTCACTAGGTCTTAGAGGGCTCCACACACAGCCCATTATGAACTAAATAAAATTAATCGAGAGAGAAGATTTAAGTGAATTATAACTTAAACTGCTATTTGTAAAAAAAATGCAACACAAAGAAGGAATCATCGGAATTAAATAGAATTTAATACACAAACGACTTGTATTAGTACAAATAAATGAGGGAATTTTCAAAGAAAAAAAAACAATATTAAGTGTCCGAAATCAGTTTTTGGTGTAGCCACCACGTGCTGCAATAAATGCTGCTATACGACGTGGCATGGAGTCAAACAGACTTTAAATGTCTGCTTGTAGAAGAGAATTTTATATTGCTAGTATGGCAGCAAAAGTTCGTCTTTTGAAGCTGCAAAACGCGAATCACGAACGTAATGCCAACCAAAGCCCACACGTGCTCAATAGGTAACATATCCGATGAATAAATAATCAGGCCAAGGAAGAAGTTGCATGTGTTGGGCTGAACAGAAGTCTTGAACAGTCTTTGAAACTTGTGCGCGTGCATTATCCTGATAAAATATAGCTCCAGGGATGCCTTAAAGGAAAGGAACGACTACGGTCTGTAGTACTTCAAGGATGTACCTGTTGCTATTAAGATTTCCTTCAATTCTTAGCAAATTGGACCGTCCATCATACGAAATCACACCCCAAATCTTAACTCCGGGTGTTAGGCCACTATATATATATGTGTCGTTCGATAACGCACTCAGGAAGACAGCGTGCACCAGCATAGCGTCTATCACGAATGCGGCCATCATGGTCCCAAAAATTGAAGCGTGATTCATCTGAAAAGACAACTTGGTGCCAATTAACTTCCCAGGCTCTGAGCTCATGAGTCCCTTGCAGGCGCAGTCTTTGATGGTTTGCCGTGAGGAGAATCCTGTATAAAGTCACCCTTGGACGCAATCCACGGCGCAGTAGAGGTCGACGAATTGACGAAGCCGACATTAGTACACCTGTAGTACTAGATCGATTGCCTGGTGGAAGCTATGCGATCATTCAACGCCATGAGGAGCAGGTGTCGATTGTCGCGTGCCGACGTCACCTTCAGTCGTCCACTACCAGTTGTTCGATGCTCGTTGCTGCACTGCTTCCAAACTCGCATCACAGTGGAACTGTTTCGCTGCACTCGAGCTCCCATTGCGCAATAGAAAAATCCTCTTTCTCGAAGGCCGATAATCCTCCCCCGTTCAAACTCCGTAATTTGTTAAAATTTCTCCTTATTTCGTCGTGGAGGCATACTTATGTCTCACTAAACGTTCGCCACTAACAAATAGTCATTAACTATTTTCAACGTCCCGCTACAATCCTCTATTTATACGCTTTCAGCAGCAGTTCAGGGGGCACTGCGCACGCCACGCATGCGTGGTGGCTCTGAAACTTTGCTATTTTACGTAACATCCTATAATTGATATTTGCAGCAAAGTTCATTTAATTCTTTAACCTTCTTTAAACCTTCATGGTGTTGCATTTTAACAAACATCAGTGCATATACCTTATTACGGCATATAACCGCCGTATAACTCGCACCTATACATTCAAGCTGAACTTTTAGGTATATTCGACATATAACGTGAAATCCGTTTTTTAAGAAAAAAATTTAAATGTACGTGCATAATTTCCATATGTTTTGCAGTCATTTATTCAAGGTAATATTCCAAATTTTAGGGGGGGGGATGTGTAACTTCTAGAACTACAGCCCTTTAAGTTCCTAATTAATGTCATTTATTTTAAAGAAACTCTATTTCGATCTATCTAGATGTATATTTTGTATTTCTTATGCTTATCTTTTTCTTTTTATTTATTTTACAAATGCCAGGCCATTGACCATCAGGTCATTAGGCAATTTTCATTTTATTTTTAAAGCTCCAATTTTCATAATTGGCGTATCCATAAATTTTGATCTTATTTTTTGTGTGTGTTAAAAGTTCGTGTTATACCTTAGATTTTATGGTTATTGCTTAACTTTAGCAGTGAAATTTGAGCATATTACAGAAATTTGATACTTTGTGTTAAATATTTATTTAGTATTTAATCTGTAGTACATAAAAATATAGTCAGACTGTGACTTATTTGGATATAACATCGATTTAAACCTTCAGTTATAGCAAATAAATTTGTATGCAGGTTTCCTGGAAGTATATCTTGAAATATGTATCGTGGTATCATGCATCTTTTCATTAGATATATCTCAAAACATCCAAAGGTGTTTGACTTTAGCCCATATATACGTAGATGGGAATTCATCGAACCATTGCAAAATGTAATATACCTTTTACAATTCGATGTCAACATTGCTACCGTAAGCCCCCAAACATAAAAATCCATCTTTGGGACGCAAATATTTTTCATCGAAGGATTTAGCACTTTAGAATGAAAAAAAAATCGTTTTATACGTTTCCAATGAAATATATAAATAGCCACAGAGGTTTTATTTGACATGCCACTTTTCTTATCAAAGCTGAGCAATATCCATGACCCTGCATATTCTTTACGGATATTTTTTTTCAAAGCATTATGCTAAAATGAAAGTTATAACTATTTTATTGCCAAGTGCCCATTTTTCTCAACGCATGGTTTCTTCCAAACGTCAAGTTTTTTTTTCGTTTTACTAGCAATGTAGCTTTTTGTCCGTTTGTTTTTTATATATGTTTGAGTAAAAATATTTTTCCTGTTTAGAATCCGATGCAAGCTGTTGAAAACATTTTTCCTGTGGAAGCTATTTCATACTATTAAATTTTATTTCATTTGCAATCTTTTTACCAGTTATTTTTCAAGAAATATTTATCTTTTCTAGATACAAGTTTGTAAATATTTGATAGTTTCAGTTCTAATGCATTGCTTTCCTATTTTTGTAACTGAGTAGTTTTTATTGCAGATAAGTATAAAAATTGTTGTGTATGTGTGAGACAAAGAAATATAAAATTATCATTACATTGCAAAAACTCTACCACGTTTTCTGAGAATTGGGAAGTGTTTTTTTTTTACATGTTGCGGATTCTAATGACTGTTCTCTCACGTACTTGCTCTGTTTACGTTAGTACGGAATTTATGGTTCGAAGTATTTGAGTGATTATTTCTTTCTCTTTTGGGGCTTCCTATTTGATAAACAAGGGGAAAGCACGGTATGACCTAATGATTTTTATTTAATTTCAACTTTTTCACTTCATCATTTTATTCCTTTTTTTAATTACATTTACGAATTTTTGTCAAAATTACAGGTACAATTATTTTTTTTCTTATGAAATTAACGAATGTTTATCAAATTTTTTTAATGAAATGTAACTTTCGCGCCAGTAAAGCTGTACGTCCAATCTCGTTGTTTTTATTTTTTTTCAAAACTAAAAAATACGTATATTAGTCATATATCATATATAGTTCGTAAGAATTATTTATAGGAGAGATTCTATTGCCTTATAATTATATTTTTTTCCTTTTAAAGGAAAACAAATTGATGTTCAAACAAATTATAATGTAAGATTATAAAAGTATTCAAGTCAGAGGTCATTCTACTTAAAGTTAAACTACAGTAACATTAAGGGTCTCTAAGTAATGAACCATATAATTTCTAACAAAATTTAAATAATAAAAATGATACCTGACGTTTGTAAATGCTCAAATTTTTAACCCGCGTAGCATTAAATTTTGTTAATCCACGATCTCTTAATTGAAAATACCGTTACTATTGTAGAATGTGTTGAACGGTGTTAAGATTTTCAGTAAAACCTTTTCTTTTTTCACCTATGATTGAGTTTCTTGACTTCTATAGAACACTTTATCGCAAATGTTGTTTGATCATCCGTAACAATAAATTTTCTAGAAGGTTGTATCTTTGTTAGAGACTGATATCATGTCTCCACAGCATGCGTTTCTTGATTTTTGTTTATTAGTTAAGATGAGTAGATCAAATTAAGGACTTACTTTTGTTATCATATGGAGAATGGTTCAAATTGTTTCTCTTTGTTGATATTCAGACCCTTCCATCATTCTAAAGTAAACCACGAGTTCACGTAGTTTGTCAATTATCTCAGGTACTCTTAGCTAACTTGGTCTTCATGTATGATTATCAGAATATCTTTTCTGTTCAAAAACGCTTGTGCCATAAGAAAAAATGATATCTAATTAAACAAAACTCGTAGAAAACCTTTTTTATTAAATAATATGTTTCTAGAGCACTTGTGTGTCCAACATTTTCCACGAAATTACATTACAACACCTCTCTACATAGAAAATTCAACATTAAAAGAAATATCCTACTGTAAGGAACAGCCGTATTAGTTGAGATAGTAAATAAATTCATCGAAGTTCTGACAGTGCGTCAGTTGATCATTAAAGTGTATCTGCGTGATATATATATATATATATATATATATGTAATCCAAAATAATAACAATATATACGGTTAGTTATAATTCTAATTAGATAGAATAGAAAGAAATATTAGACACAATAAATATATATAATAGCAAACATCAAGAATACAAGTTTAAGCAATGTTTTGTGGAAACCGAACCTTCACCTGTAATTTGCCTGTTCTACTGGGAGTTAGAGAAATGAGAAAGTACTATAAATATGAAAATGTTATACATATATACACATATATTGGTCAATTGAGATATTTATTCATACATTTACTTCTTTTGCTTTTGGTTTTTTATTTCAGAATTTAAGCTTCCTCTTTAACTGAATGGGTGGAATTTAAGCTTGTACTTATAATTTATTTTGATATGTATGTATACGTTACAGTTAAAGTGTGAAATCCGTTATTTCATGGAATCAAGTCAGTGAAAGTATATAAACTTATTAGCTATTATTAGTTATTCCACAGAATAGCGATTTATTGATCGTTAAAGTATGAAAGATGGCACTCGAAAGTTCTTTGAACCGGTTCTAGTTGTTTTGGTAAGTATTAATGTGATTAGGAACTACAGACGGACTAATAGAGAATTGTGCACTCTAGATATCAGTTCCGCGAGAATTAATTTCCATTGAAGAAGTTCCAAATATTGATACAACGCTTTGATCTGTTGAAACAAGTTGCAGTACTGGACAAGGATTTAAATAGTGCACTTGTAAAAAAAAGCGTTAAAAAAAAGTGCACTTGTTTCAAAAATAAGAAGCAGTGCAATTAAAAGTGTCATCACACAGCAATTCTTTCTCTAATAAATAATGAAAAGTAAAAAAAAAATAATAAAGGTATCTCATAAAATTTAAATTAATATTCTCTTACATTTTTGTTTTAAAAAGTTCACACAATGTTTTTATGAAGCAAAAGTTTTTCGTCCCAGCTTGTTTTATTGTTGATAATATTTAAATATAATCAATTTTTGTAAAATATTCTTTTTTCTCCTTTCTGATTAACTAATGTTAGCAATATCAGCAATAATAAATTCCATCATCTGCTTTCCCTTATTATTTATCTCAAATATTCCTTCGCAAAAGAAATCAAATGTATTCTTCGAGAGATTTTAGCTATTTATGATCAATTAGTTGATAAAATATTTTTGAAACTGTTTATTTTTCACTTTAATAGTCTTTCCTTAGTTATTTCATAGAATAACCAGGTAAAGTATGGAATTTTTCATATATTATGTACTTTAACTGACTTGTATAGTTATTTCATAAAAAACCTAGTTATTTTATGAAATAACTGAATTACACACATTAACTGTAACATATATACATACATTAAATTCAACTATATACATTCAAGCTTTATTTGTGTTTTGTTATGTAATTTAAATTTAAAAAGCTCCATTTACTTTTTCTCTTTCTTTCTATGTTCAGTCTTTATGTGATTTTTCATATAAAATTTAAATGCATAGCTCAATAACTTTCTTCTCCTTTTTTGGAGAAAAAGTTAAATAATTGAGAACAGAATTTTAACAATACACACACACACACTAAATTAACAGACTATTCAGAATTATTTTCTCAAAATAAAATATATAAGTTTTTGAGCCATGTAGACAGAAGTATACTCTTATATATAATTCGTAATATATTTTTGACGTTTTAAAGTTAAAATATTTCTTCCAAAAATAGTTGAAGATTATTTTTAGATGTTCTCAACCAGAGTGACGTTTATATAAATAAGTAGCACACACAAAAAAAAAAATTCGTTCAAAATATTTTGTCAATAGCTGCAACTAATACGTAGAGTAAAAGTCGAGATTATTTCATTTCATTTCTTCGTACTAGGATCACTAAGCTCTTTTGTTTGAATGCATTCTTCTTCGAAATTTTAATTTTGCACCATTCGCTGTTTTACCAACCGTTCCAGATTATGTTGTTTGATGTTATCGAGATCTGAATTCATAATCCTCCACCAGCAAACAAAAGTTTAGAATAATGAACATTATTGATAAAAATGAAACTTTTTAACAAACAAAAGAGAATTATTATTCTCACTATCAAATTATCTCTTTTGTTTCTTTCCAATTTACATAGGTTTCTCTTACAAATATAAACCTGTTTGACGTTTTAAATATACTGCTTTTGATTTCCATCGGTGTTTGATTTAATAACATCAAACAAATTCCCCTACGAAGGCAAAACAAGCAAAACATGATTATCAGGAGAAATATGGATTAATTTATCTTGATTCCTTTCAAAATATTTTCCTACGTATTCGTGGAATTCTTGTTTAAAAATTTAATCCTAGAATTGTTTTATTTCAACTCGAAATAAAATATTATGTTTATATTTGAAATACACTGAAAAGCTTAAAGTCACGCATTGGATAACAATTTATTAATATCTCGATCGTAGTATAGCATCTTGTTAAAAATATATAAATGGACAATGGATTGCCAGGGTTTTCAAATATACTCAAGTAACTCATATAAAACTTTTTTTAAAGTGATCACGTCACATGTAGATAATTAACTGACTTTGTAAGCCGAATGCTAGTAGGAGCTAGAAACACGGGTCATTCCATTTTAGAAATTATTTGAGAACTCAGAATTTCTCGATCCCTGTTATCGAGAATGGATTGTGATTATATTTCAATTCAGGTAATGACATGCACTATGAACTACAAAATCGAGGACTACGGCTACTAAATGGCTGAGACTAGCGACACCGGTGTAAAATATTCAGTGATACCAGACAAGCAACACTGCGTCAAAAAGCAGCTCCAATGAATGTGGTATATACGACAGAAGTGTCCACGTCTGCAGTGTACCAATATTTTGTGTTGGTGGGATATGGCAAAGGAAAACCGACTTCAGTGTATTTACTAACAAGACAGCATCGGCTGAAGCATTTCTTCTGGGGTCGTGAGCATATCAGTTAGACCCTACATGAGTAGAAAAATATTGCTCGGTTAGGTGAGTGACGGTTCAAGTTGATTCATATAAGAGCTGTCAATAGAGTTCAAGCATGGCACTCACCCACGAGGCCATGGATCTACGTTGAAAATTAGTCCCTGTGCAAAATGGTGGCTTCATAATCGTGTGCACCGTTTTTACATGGCGTGGTCTGGATTCTCTGGTAAAAGTAAACCAATCATTGTGAATGGCTGTATCCAGCTATTTGGAGACTATTTACTGTTATTCACGTCTCTCTTCCCACAAAAAGATATAATTTTCCAGGATAACAATATGCCATTCTATTATATTACTCGCCCAGTGAAAACACTTCGCATAAGCAAACAAGGAAAAACCGTTGTAACAATATGACTTAGCGGAGGGCCAAAATCTTTCGCGATTTGTTTTGAACTGTCTTGACAACTTCAGCGAATGATTTATTACCTATACCACAAGATGTGATCATAACCGGGATTTGTTCAAATGGTAAGTTCATCCACAAAATTCTATGTTGACAACACATTTACAATTATGAACAGCTTTATAGGCAGCATGAATTTTTATTTCTTCAGGGGACTTCCAACGACTTGTTGAGTCAACGCCACATCGAGTTGCTGAAATTTCGCTGAGAAAAAGGAAATTTTTTTCATGATATTAGGTGGTATCATATAATTTTTGGCACTTTAGATTAAATTAAATAATTGATTATACGTTTGGAATTTATATTCTTAACAGTATTTCTGTCTTTCATACTAAATCGTATATAATATTAAAGGTATTATTTAAGAAAATTCCCTATTCTGTTTCAGTAACATTTAAACCAATAAGACTGAAGTACGCTTCAAAGCTTCTTGAATAATTTTAATTTCTAAGCTAATTAATCACTATGCAGTGTGTGTGTGCCGTTTCCTTTTGTATATATATATAATGAGAAAACTTTAGAAGTGCATACTAGGTCCTATACCGAGTGGATGATTTAAACAGTGGCGAGCCAAAGGTAGGACGTGGCCGGTGGTGTGACTTTCTTGTGTTACGGGGCGAGTGGTCGGGTACTGTATTATTGAAGAGGCACTCATGTAAATCAATAATCCAGTTTATTCACATCTGGAAAAACATAAAGATCAAGTAGGGACGGTATTACACATAATAATAATAAGAAAACATCATGACACAAACCAAGACAAAGGCAAACACACAGAATGCGTGGCAGCCGGTTGATTACATGATTGAGGAGAGGCAAGAGTAGAAGAGAAGAGAGCGCGTGATTTCCAGATCTCGGTATTTATGGGAAGCAGGACGTCACGTGATTTTAGGAGGTGGATGGAGATAGTTTCATAAGTCCCCGTTAGGCGGGTAACCAATTAAAATAACTACATGATTGTCCTGAAGGACTGGGCGTTACTAATTCAAGAGCTATTACAGATTATTGGAATTATATATATATATATATATATATATATATATATATATATATATATATATATATATGTATGTATGTATGTGTGTGTATTTATGCATACATATTCATTCTAGTAACGTAAGTACAATTCATGTCTACGGCCATAAATTCCTTTTGAATATGCGAATGTGTAAATACGTGAGTTTTTTATTGAGGCGTTAACATACTTCTACTGAAAAGTTGTGGAAGATAGAGAGGTTGAGGAATTAGCTCATGTGACATTTTCTTCACTTAACAGTCAATCATCCATGTGCAGTCACATACTTTTAGTTCCATGTAATAATGCCACTGTTCAGCGAGATAAATTTCCTGCTTGATTTGAATTTCATAAGCTTTGAATATTAAAATTCTTGAGATGTAATTGTTTTTCTTCATATGCTAATGTTACATTCAACTACATCTCCAAACTCTTGCGTATATACAGCTTAAAACTACAATAAGAATACTGGAAGTTTTTAAAAAAATAAGCCTGATATATAAAAACAAGACTCATGTTTCTGAGGCATCAAATAGTTACACATAAATAACATAAATATTTACATATAAAAACAAATAATACACAATTTGGACACTTTATTAATCTCTAAATTAACACTTAAGACCTTTCAATGCATTGAAGAAAATTTTAAGAGAAAAATATTTTTTTTTATTTATAATGCTATATTAAGAATTGTGTCGTTCAATTTCAGTAAGAACATATTTATAGAGCTCTTTATAACTAACATTGGTGTAATTTATGAATGCATTTTCAGAAAAAAGTAATTCCAGATCCACAATTAGCTATGATTGAAAATGTATTATGAGGCTGAAAATATTGCCATTGTATGTCTCTCAAGAGCCCTTTAAAACGTTTCTATGATACTCAATGGATTTCCGAGGTCTTTTAAATAAGAACTCTCACAGTAAAGGAAAAAAATAATATTTCCAATGCTTTTTTTTGACGGAGCGTTAAGCGTTACTTTATCAAAAGTGCCATCAGAAACTTGTAGACCACTCGTTCCGATTTGATGACGTTTTTTTTTCTTACTCGCTTTTATGTAAAGGTCATTTATCAATACTTGACTTTTAGTAGCTACCTTTTGACATCGTCAGTTTTTTGGTAGACTGTTTCAAACTGAAATAATATTTTGAATACAGCTGATACTACGGGGTTTTTATAACATTTCAAATGTGTAAAAATGTTCACAAATCTTTAGCCAAGCGATTGTAACATTCTTTAAAGAAAGTACTGATTTTTTTAATTCTCATGTAATGTTTTTCTGCGTATTAAACTATCGTTTTAAAAAAAAAAAAGCATAGTCATAGTTTTAGATTATTATTTATTTATAAATTTTACAATCTAATTCAACTATCGTGTTCTCTTATATCACTGTGTAACTCTTTCTTTACCAGTGCCTGAAATAACTTCTTTAAATACTTTTTTTTATGACAAAATTTAAAATTTTCGTAATAGTAGTTTTATTACTTTTTAATAATCATTTTAAAAAAAAGTTAGATATATAAATTTATTCCATCTCCGTTTAATTTTTCTTTTGTATAAAGCTGAGTTTTTTCTTTGTTAAAAAAAGTAGTTTTTATTTTATAAAAAAAAGTTTACGCGATTGACAACAAAGCATACGCTTTCATATTAATTTCCTCATAACACCTTTTAAAATTATTGCGTTTGATAAAACAATTGTTGATTATGTATTCAGAGAAAAATTATTAAACAAAAATGTTTTTTACTATACATTCAGTGTTATAGAAACTATTCCAAGTTATGTTAACCATCATACCTATCTTTGTCATGTCAACCCTTAGAAATATAATATACTGACAGTCAAAATATTATATTACTATATAGATATATGAACATGTGCTTTTAATTTAAAATCCACACATTTGACGAAAGCTTAAGGATATAATATACCAATAATGTATAAGATCATTTGTTTATTTCACGTTATATAAAATTAATCACATCAATTTACTCAATGTACCATAACTGTAAACAAAGCTGTCCATCCAACAATTCAAGTGGCCGCAATAAAAGAATGGTCACGGTCGCGATACAGTGTCCGGCGCTGCCGAATCGTGGGTTTGAAACCTTGTGCCACTGGAAACCATTTCGTCTCTCTAAGTTCTCCCATTGCCTTGGTGAGAAGTTCTGAGAGAAGGGCGCCAGTTCTGGTGTCATCCTCTTCATTTGATCATAATTCAAAATTACGAGGTCCGTCGCCAGTAGCCATCAGTTTTCTTTACAACATGATGTAAATGAAAACCCAGTTACACTACTATTCAAATTGTATCTAAATGAGTTATAAGTAAAAGAGAGAGAGAGAGAGAGAGAATATATAAATTTAAAAATAAAATTATATTTTATAAAAACAGTAGTTATCACAAACATAACTTCACCTCATTTCTAACTATATTTCACATCATCAACTCTGGAAAGACTGAAACTTAGTATGTACCTATTTTGGCCAAAAGCAATCAAAATGACTGCATTCTGAAAGAATGATTGTGTGAAAATATTTGTTTAAAATTAACTTTTTTAATGTTTTTTATCTTATTTACAGTTATATAACAAGTTATTATTGCATATTAACAATAAAAAAAATTACTTCACTTGGAAAAAAATATATTACAAAAAATTCTAAGAAATTGTGCATTATGTCTGTAATTGTTTTTCTAATTGAAATTAAAAAGCAATCAAAATGACTTCCGTGGGCAATCTAGTGTTAATGAATACTCTATGTCAGTATTATTTAATGTTCAGCATTATGTTAATCGAAGATTATTGTTTGGTAAGTTTATAGAAAATTATGCAAAAGTGTTGTGGAAATTGAACTAAGTTTTGATCCCATTTACTCGAAAATATTTGTAAAAGTATGTCTTTACCCCTTTGGTTGGATTATTCTCAAGTATAATATTTATTTTAAAAAATCATCTTAAATTTCTTTGGAAAAATTAATTAAATATTATCAACTCATATTTGAGAAATAGTAAACCATTTGCTTTTTTCTTCAAGGAACTCATTTCATATTTCCATAATCCACCTTGCAGTTTTAATCAATAACTAAGTCTAGGAAGAAACAATTTTTGAAACACAGACCACTGGATTTTTTTTCTCTCTTTTGGCACATAAACATAAATTTTGAAATAAAATATGACCTAAACCTTTTAGCAGAACATCAAAAGGCCATATACTTACAAAAAGGACAAGACGGCTTCTTCTACAATGCATTAAGAAAAATGATAAATTATTTTGGAACAGCGCGTGTTACCCAGGAAAATGGATCGAAGAGAGGACCCTTCCAAATCACGGCATACTTTTTATGAAGGTTCCCACATAACACCCAACATTCGACGTTGTTCTACAGACAGAATTACGAGCAAAACAAATTGATTTATTGTACAGAATTTTAAAATTATTTCCAAACACCAGGATTTATTACTTCAAAACTGATTCCTACATTCAGAAATAAAAAAATTCAGGAAAAAATGTCTGGAATAAAACAAGATGTCGTAAATTGGGGTGCAATTTTTTTTTAGATTTTCATAGAAAAACAACCTGTAGTGAGAATATAAAAATTCTCTTATGCTACTCTTAATATTTATTTTATGAAAAAACATGTTCTTTTATACACAAATCTAAAACATTTTTTTTCATATTATAAGTAATATGAAACTGAACGAAATGTTTACATATATAAATTTTTAACCCAATATTTCTTAGCATTAATATAGTCCTAGTGTTTTTGATGTATCAGTGAAAAGTTGGTTAGACTTTAAATATAAATAATATGAAACTGTTTTTTGATGCTTCCTAAGTTGTACATGATGCTATGTGCAACAGCTGACTACGACTTAGTGCAACAGTTTAGGCTTTGGGTGTGGTACGGCACCACACCCAGATCTAGAATTAGGATAATGTATTGAAATTCAGGAGGGATATTATCTAATTTACTTGTAAAAAAACCAAAAGTAGCATTTAGAAACCAGTATCAAAATAAATATAATCTATGAGCAATTTAAATAATACATGAATACTAATTATGCTATATACATATCCTTTGCTCTTATAGTCAGAAATTTTACTCTCTAAGGCAAATGTTTCTCTAATTTTTAATTATTTTATCGTTTTTGAATAAACTCATCATTTGGTATTGCAGTTAAATGTTAGTTATTCACAATATCAAAAAAATATTAAATAATTTTGAAAAAAATTATGAATGCTAGTGTTTGGTTTTTAGTTTCGAGGTTTTATATCGTAGAAAAAACTATGGTGAATGATTAACCAGAATTTATAAAAATCTTTAATAGTGTAATCCAGTGTTTCACAAATTGTGCCCCCCAGGGGGTCCATGATACCCCGACGATAAAGACGCGAGGATATTGAAAAGTCAAAAATGAAAAAAAAAAGTTTAAGTATTAAAAAAAAAATACTGAAAGGAAGCAAAATGACATACATTCTGACGCAAACTTTAAGCACACATTTATACTGATATAATATACTTATAAATGCATCAATAACTTGAAGTCAAAGTACATTTTTATTGATTCAACACATTGTTGTTAGCGGTGAAAACTATGATTGAAAATTGGGTCGTAAATATTGAAAGTTTAAGAAGCACTGCTGTAATTATATTACATTTATATTTTTATTGGAAAAGCCATATAAAGAGCATATGCATGCACATTACTTGTATTTATTTTGAATTCATTTTGCTGTATCTGCTCACTTGAATTCATTTTGCTTTTTCAGAACAGCATTCCTCATTACCTCTGTGTTAGGGACTGTCTGTACGTTAGCCTTCTGCTTCAAATTAAGTGCGAAATCAAAAATAAATAAGGAATACTCACTTTGTATTAGTACCCACAAATGTTGACTGTCACTGAGGATTAATTATATAATTTTTTGATTTTTTGAACGGGTAATATTTTGATTCTATCCCAACAGACGAGAACATGTAGAGGTCATAATGAACAGACACTCTAAGGTAATCACAAACAAAAATAGGTAACTAATTGTTCATTTATACTTTAAGGTATAAGAAGAAGATTAACACGATTTTAAACAATTGAATCATTACATATTTGAACGATGATGGGTCTCCCATGCTGTTGTTCAATGTTGAACCTAAGTTTAATCACAGATTTAGGATCTGACTCCAACCAGAACTATGTCCAATTGCTTCGCTATATGATTTACTCTAATATAAAATAAACACTTAGTGATATTGTATGTGCAAAGAATTACCATCATTCTTACATGATAATTGGAATCTATATCTAACTACATTTCACATCCGTTTGAAAAGACAATTCATTTATTCCTTTACGTATCACATTTTTCTTTCAAGGAAGTGGTGTGGTCAAATTTTTAATTAAACTTTCGAAAAAACCTCAAGTTTGTTTAAAAGGGAAACCTTGAGTGACAACACACTACAACTTACTTTAAGAATCACCATGCAATTTTTAAAAACATTTCTTATTGGTCAGTAAAATATTCCTAGAATCTTTAGTCAATTTTTAATAGCTATTAGATATCTACTCTAGTATAAAATAAAAGATTTTTTTTAAAAAAATTTAATTTATTTGGGAGGTTATTATAAGGAAAAAAAGTTTAAATTTTCCTCAGAGTTAAAAATGTCTTTGATTTTACGCCACTGTAAATTTCTTTTGCTCATATCAAAAGATAAACAGTCAAAAGAGGGGAGATTTATTTTTTAAAATGTGTATCTCATCGTGGCCCACTGAAAGTAATTGCAAATTAAGCTTTTCAAGTAAAGAAATTCCAGTAAAGCTTCAGGGGAGAAAAAAAACCCTTCTCCACTTTTTTTCTGCTTTAAAAAAAAGTATTCGATGGCTTTTTTAAAATCTTAAACAATCAAAGCATCTACCTTTTTCTCTTTTTTACGCTATTCATTCATTTTTTTTTATTTCCTTGAAAATCATATTATGAAAACTCCACGTATTTCAATAGGATTTACACAATACATTTTTTTCCACTGTTCTGTTTGAAACAATACCAGTCACATGGATTACTCCTTTCAATGTCATTTTAAATAATACTTTTTCATTTCATTTAAGCATGTGGTTAAAACTGAAAAACTTGAAATTGTTTTCCTTGAAAGAAACGTTTCAACTGATTTGGAATGGTTTTTAATTTGAATTGCAATAAAGAGCTGCACAATAACTTTTGGGTAATTTTACTAAATGACTTTTATTAAATGAAAAGATGACACATGAAGTGCTTTCAAATTCTGTTAATTTGTAACGAGTCCCATTCGCAATTCTTACTAATTATATTGGAAAAAACTGCTGTTTTACTCTTGTATGATTATAAAATCGCTTTCCGTAGAAGAACCATGAATGCAAATATAAGGTTCTATTTTAACTCTAAAGGTATGGGTATAGTCAAAGACTGTTATATTGAAGTTTTATTATTAGAGTCTCTTCTCTCTCTCTCTCTCTCTTCTTCTCTCTTCTTCTCTCTCTTATAAGTAGGGATTGCAATACCGGTATACCGAATACCGGTATTTTGAGCCATGTGTACAATTTTGAAATACCGGTATTCACAAGTTTAAATACCGGTTTTTCGGTATTTACTAGAAATTTCTTAAACTTGTCTCCACTATATGTTCAGGGATCACCAACATCGTAAGATAATAAACGTTTTTATATTTTTGTGTCTCCCTAACGGGCGAAATTAGTTAAACTGTGAATACAAAGTTGTATCGTACAGTCAAGAGAAGCGATAAAATGTGTGAATCATCCAAAGAGGCGGCCCAAAAATATCCTGTTACGGCTCAGAGCGATACTGTATACTCTCAGGATTCGTAGACTGATATTCATATCTGTGAAAACAAGATCGTAATTGTGAAGAAAGTGCGTAACATTTTGATATTTTTTTAATTGGTGAGTTTGCTATTCACACTGTGTTTGTATATCATACACTTTAAGGTTCAAAATATTTTTATATTAATTATGTATATACTCATAAATATAATAACCCTTAATAATGAATGAGAATAACTTTAAAGAACATAAAAAAATTAGTTGATAGTACTTCGGTTTGGTTTTTTGGGTGGATCCTAGCCAAGCCCACTGCTTGGCGACAAAAATTTTGGCGCAAAAAATTTCGGCGATAAGGTTTACAATATGGCTACCCTTCCGAATTGCCTGATCCAGTGACTAAAATATGGCAACCCTAAAACCGGTCAAGCGAAAAAGATCGGGTGAAAAGTGGACATCGTCCATTTTCGCCCTTGACCCTGCTGTAACACGTCGAGTTCACCCCTGCTCATACTTTCTTCCCCACGTGTTCCGATTTTGGCTTGCTTTTGCACCGGTTGTTAGAATGGCTTGAGAAAGAAAATTGCTTGAAAGCGAGGCAGACACAGGATTTTTTGTTTTGCTTGGAGAACAAGGGAATAAGGCTGTTTTAGATTGGGCTATGAAAGAAGGATTAATTCCTTCCAGATATGAGTCTCCGAAGTGTAAAAAGGATATGCGTTTGGTTGAACGAAAGGGTACGATTGATGGTTTTGAATGACGTTGTCGAGTACAGTCGAAAGAGAATCCCCACTTTGCTTGCCGGAGTGTAAGAAAAGGTACGTGGTTTAGTGATTGTAGATTGAGTATTTGTGTGATCTTGCGATCAACCAGGTATTGGTTTGGCAAGAGTATTTTAAAATGCTGTTTTTCCTTTATTTTACTGCCTTCATCTCGTAGAAATGCTCTTTTTTGCCCTTTTCTTTATTTTATTTTTTGTGTAAATACATGTGTTTTCAGCGTCCCTGACGCCATTACGGAAACCCCGTTTTTTAGGATTTTTAAACAGGGGCTGAGACCGTCACCCCCCCTTTCCTTCATTTCCGGCCCTGACGCCATTACGGAAACCCTGTTTTCTTAGGGTTTTTGATCACCAGCTAATACCGTCAACCCCCGATTTTTCTTCGTTTTCTTCCATGACGTCATTTTTTGAAACATGGGTTATTGGCGCCATTTGGCGAAAAAAAATGGCGCCAAAAACAGCAGTGTGCCAGACTAGGATTTTACCGGAGGAAGTACAAACGAAGACTCCAAACACATCTAAAAACGAAACATGATACAAATTTGTTTTAGAGGAAAGAATCTAATTGCGATGAAGAAACAAATTTTAGCACACTTTCTAAGCCCAAGCCATCAGAGATTTTAGATTATTTTGAAAAAAAGATAATTGGGATGAAATTATTGCACAGAATTACGTTCCAGGCTTAATGACAGTGCAATTGATGCATTACTTTTTTAAGATCACATTTCCAAAATTTGTACTAGTATCACAGACTGAGCAGCGATAATTACACTTTTTTGTGATTTAAATAAATAAGACGTTCCTTCACTTTTTTTGTGTGTGTTCTTTATATACTGTTATAATTCATAAGTTACAAATTATTTTTTGTGATATTTACACTCTCTAATAAAAATAGCAAATACAAAAATAAGAAACACCTGCGTTTTCGTGCATTTTCTAAAATTTCTAATATCGGTATTAAAACCGCTATCCCGGTATTAAGATCTAAAAAATACCGAATACCTGTATTGATCTTTTGGTCCGATATTGCAATCTCTAGTCTTAAGGTATTCGTTTACTTGCGAGACCTTTTTTTTTAAAAAAGAATGGAGATATGGGGATTTTTTTGTGGCTTTTAGATTTGTTTAGTAGATTTTAAGAATAATATGCTAAAATTAAGAAGATAAAAATAACTTATTAGTACCAAAATGGGAAAAAAACGTTTACAAAAAATAACATTAACGTGGCCCATTCTATAAACAAATTTTCAATTTTTCAATTCTGAAGTGTTGCTATGTTATTCATTTTTAAATGACCTTCAGGATAAGAGATATTTTAATTTTTGCAAAAACTATATAGATCACTTTATCTGAGTTATTACATGAAATTGTTTAAAAAACAGTGATTATATTAAAATAAGGGACTGTAAATTTTGTAACATATAAAACAGTGATTGATAAAGCTAAAATTTAAAACACTTCTACTATTATACCGAACATATAGAAAAAATTTCAGTCAATTATTTTCAAAACTTTTTGAGCAATCGCTGTCCCCATTTGAGCTTTTCGAAAAAAACATACATTTCGAATAAAACGCATTTTAAAATTTGACATCTTATGTAAAGTTGTGGCATCTGCTTTTACTAAAATACTTGTAGTTTCTGTTCCAGTGAATGGAAAATAAAAAACTTGGTATTTTTATATAGCTAACACGATGGCCTATAAAATAAAAATATATATCAACAATTGTCGAATTTTGGAAAAAATTAACAATGTTAGGGTAGCCGGGTACCTAAATAATCCAAACTCTCGGAGTTTCATGTAGAGGATTCTACGTCTTACTGAACAAAATATCTCGCCAAGTCAATACGAAAAGCACAACGTTAAATCTAAGCAAAATATAAATGATCCACTTATTTCTTGTAGACAGTTAGGTTAGCAAATAAGTTGGTCTTTACCATTGTCTAAACGTCTTATGATAGTAAATTGAAAGTAAAGCAAACGTGTTGTTGTTATTAACGTGTTTCTGTTGATTCGGTGTCTCTAACTTCACCAGTGACCATGGGATCGTGGCAAATTAAGATAGATTTCTTACGTGTTGTAGTGGGGTAATCAGGCAAGCTTATGTTTCATCCGTGTCACAGGGTCATGGTTCAAATTATCATGGTCTATCACCAATAGTATAAGATAAATTCCGGCTGGAGTTAGTTAAGAGATCAAGATCACAATATTCTTATTCTCGTACTACCAAAATGCATTGTACAAAATTGGGCTATGGCAAGATAAAAGGGTCTGCAGATCAAATAGACCTGCTGAGTGAGATTGAGAGTTTATTAATGTCACACTCTCTAAAGCAATATGAGGGCTATTGGTAAGGTGATAATTTTTTTTACAATGAAAGTGAGGACGAAAAATTAAAGAAAAAATTACAACTTAAATACTTGAAACGTTTTATTAATTCAAACAAATATACGCTAATTACGCTTACATTCGTTTTAATTATTATCTTAAACGAGTATTTTTCCAGTGAATGGTTATTTTTTGTCAACATATCATTTTTTAATATATCGGAAAGTTCGGGAAAAAAATATCCTTCATGCTGAATTTTACGGTAAGCAGTGTAGCTGAAATATTAACATTCAATTTTGATTTCTCACTTCTTTGATCTTCACAAAAATTATTACCAACTGAAAAAAACCTATTTCAACTGATGCATTAGTTCCAGGGCAGCACAACGTAAATTCAACATGAATAATTAAATTTTCATATGGAATGTGTTCATTTTTGAAATTGTTAAGAAATTTCACACATCTTTTACCAATTTCTCAGTATGTTGATTTTCCAATTGTTCTAATTTATTAGAATTTAACTATACATTCCGTCTTCTTGCTACTTCAAACAGATAATGGTCATTGATTTTAATATCAGACATTCCTTTCAATAAAAACTAAACGTAATTTTCTACATCTGGCCAATTTACTTATAACAAAAGTAAAAAATACCATTGAAAACTATTATTTCCTGTGATGTTTGTTTCAGACCATTCTTAGACATTTTGGAAACATGTTTGGTTCATCTCTGAAAATAGAGATTAACAAAACAGCTTTAAAATACTGAAAAGGAGGACACTTTTTCAGAAAGAACAGAACCTATGAAAGGAGGACGGTTGGTCACCTTACTATTGGTGACCAGCATCGTAAATTTTGAATCATTGCCAAACGATTGTTATGAGGACGACCCCTGAGCTGACACCCCTCTCTCTTAAAGTTTACTCCACACCCAAGTGAGGTCTTTGAGCCATGGCACTTGTAATGCACATCAATTGTTTAACATGACGATGATTCATCGGAATAAAGATTCGGACCCGCGACTCAACAAATGCCATCTACTTGACCTTGAATACTAGACTACCATTGCCTCAAAGACCCTCATGAGATAGCATGACAATTTAGTGTAAGAGGTACCAGTTTCAGCTTCAGCCTTATCATTTAGTGATGTTTCCCCGAATATTTTAATATTTTTTAAATAAATATTCCGTTATGTTTTATGCGACTATAATACAAAAAATAGTCCAAACAATTCTTTAAACTTAATGTTATATTTTTATAAATAACCAAAACAATTGAAAAAAATACAATCGAAATTATTTTGTTTTAAAATTCTATCGTTATTTGGATATCATGTGTGCATTGGATCATTTGTTAGAATGTGACAAAATCATAATTATAAGTCGATATTGCAACAACTAACAGATGCATTAATACGGTTGTTTATGATCATTTGTGAAATTACCTCCATATCTAAGCATAATTTCCGTTTTATTTTTCTTTTAAAATAATTACGATAAAAGAGTTCAAATATTCGAGAGATAAATAATGATGAAAAATGCATGAACGTGCAAACTATGAAATATTTCTTTAACACTAATTCTGTAACAAAAACAGCGCTATATTCTAATAGAAAATTTTAGAAATATCATATTTAATTACAATCACTGTGTATAAAACCATTAGTTTCAAACAGATAACTCTCCATATTTCATATACTTCCAATCTCAAAAGAGTACAAATTAATTTCAACGCTAAGATAAATTAGTTTTTGCGAGCTCTCTTTTTCAGCAGATATTTCTTCCGCATGTAACATCGATTATTTAGAGAGAAGAAATGATTATTTGTGTTTGGCGGGGTTCGTTCTATTTAAAATATGATACATAATAGCAATAATTCATTTCTTATAGATTTCTAACATTCTAGCTCTCAGAGTTTGTATTACTTTAGTGCAATAAATATTACATTTTGAGTAAACCACGGATATTTATTTTCTCAGTAATGCTATTTTTTATGTGGTCGTAATTCGTTTCATGTTTGCAGAAATGTGTTGCTTTTCTGAAAAAGCATATATATATATATATATATATATATAATACATAATATATAATAGGTTTTGATTATATATATAAGGTTGATATACTTTGGTTGAGAAGAGTGGAAGGCTGGTATCATCAAATTTACTGAAGTCCTTAGTTCGAAAAAGCTCTTTGACTCGCTGGACTTTTATATAGGATTTCTTTCTTTCTTTTAAATATGATATTGTTTTGTTGAATTTTGCTTCTATTATAAATTTTTCACGTTTTTAGATGTATTATATATTATTCATTCATATAATTATGTATGTATTTGTGAGAAAAAAATGCGAGATTTTACTTTTTATTTTATTCCATTTTACTGGTAGAATCTGTTGATTTGTTGCCATTGTTAAAAGGTTAAGAAGACTCATTGTTATTTTAATTGCACATTTATTTAATTATTTTAAACATGCACAGTACAAACTGCGATGAAACACAACGCGAAGACACGTGGACACTAATACAATACTCAAAATCATTCCTTTTATTCGCTCCGGAGATCTCAGCTTTTTTAGTTTTCTCAACAGGAAGCTTTCAAAATTATGATTTTTGATAAAGACTTTTGTTATTGGTCAGAATACATTTAGGGCAGCAATATTGCATCATTTTGTTTTGAAAAATGAAATAAAGTTTTGGTTAACGAAGTATTTCCCGTTAGTTGGGTAAGCTAAAAATTAATTATCACGCGAAGTCTTGGAGGGCTCAAGGCCATCCTTATGAATTAAATTAAATCTCTTGAGAGAAAATTAAAGTAAATTATTACACACGCATGCATATATATAGTATATAAACACACGTAAATATCCCCCTACCCACCCACAACTCCATGTTATTTTAATATAACTGAAACAAATAACGCGAGAAAATGAAACCGCATTATTTTTGTTTAATAAAAGGTAAAACAAAATGTTGATGAAAGTAGATTTTAGAGTGAAGATTCTCCGACTTGAGCTCTTTGGAGCTTGAAGAAAAACGCTTTCCTTGTACATCATTCTGAGCAGTGTTTCTTGAACTGTAAAAGCAAGGAGTCGAAAGCAAGACTAATCGGTTTTCGCAGTAAAACCAATTTCTCTACACCTCAAATTAGATCCGAACCTTCGCTTCTACAAAGCAGAAAATTTCTCACACTTCAAAAGCTCCGTGAAGAAAAGGAGTTTTCTTCTCTTTATGTAAGTTTCCTATTCACGATATCAGACACTTTTATGCCTATGCCAGCTGCAAAGCTTGTGTATTTTCGCACAGTTTTTACAATTGCAGATTCCTTCTACTCCCTCCCTCACTAGAATTCCCTTCTATTCTTTCGAATTTCTTTGACGCAGTAGAGTTTTCTATTGTATCGTTTTCAAAACGCCTGTCATTGGGGTGTCTTCGTCTAAAGGAAATCGATCAAAATTACTTTCTTATTTTTGCTCTACGCGTCTTCGAAGTTTGGTTGGTAAGGTTCGGTGTGAAAACGACAGAAGTCGCCACCAAGTAAGTTATTGGTTGATGTTGGCAGCTCGTTAGCGTAAGCTGGGGCCACGTTGTATTGTACTTCTTAATTTAAGAAAAACGATATGTTATTCGCTCTTTACATTCTAAACCATATTTCTAGGAATGGCTTGTATACCCTCGACTTTTAATCAATATGGCTTTCCACGTTTGTCTTTCAATGTCTCAAAGATAAATGTTTTCAATAAAAAAAAAAACATTTTTAGAATGACATATAACCTGTTTAAAATTAACAAAATATTATTTGCATTTTAATGAATAAATTTATCTGTTTTTTTAAAGGTATTCAAACACGTTAGGAATACTTTTTTAAAAAAATAGAGCATACTAAAATATTATAAATGTTTTTTATAAAAGGGTTCAATACCAATAAATATTAATTTTTAGCTATATATAACAATATTTTTTTTAAAAAAAATTCTAAATTTAACAGAAATCACAATTATAAGTGAAATTTTAGCAATATTTTTGAAAAACATCGAAACAATCAAAGAAAAAAAAATTACTAAATTTATATCTGTAAAAGTAAAAATAAAATAAATTGGATGAACTTATCTAGAAAATGTGTGTGTACTAAAATTTTAATGATTTATTTAAATTTTAAAATTTTAGAAACTGATCGAGTAAAGATTATAAGAAATAAGACATTCTTTGTGAGACCATTATTTAAATAACAAGTCGTAACACAAAAAATATTCATACGGTAAGAAATATTTTAGTTCATTCTCTAAAAAATATTATAAGTATCAAGTTCAAAAGTTATATATATATATATATATATATATATATATATATATATATATATATATATATATATATATATATATATATATATATATATATATATATATGTATATATACAATATTTTGAGTTATCAGACTCGCCATAATAGATTTCGAGCAAAACAAAACATGTTTTGTAAAAAGCCGAAACAGTTCTATTCAATAAAATGAAAAGGAAAAGTATGTGTTTTGACCAAAATTGGGCGGATACCTTAAATATAAACAAATAAAATCAGTTATATTTACAGCTCAAATGCTATATACTTTGTGCAAGAAAAAAACATAAATAAATGTATAGAATCAAATAAATATAAGGAGCCAGCTTAATTTTGTAGTCGACTGAACTTCAGAAAATGAGCTTTTTCTTTGTATAGCCATATCTTACGAAAGTTACCCTGAGAACTCGTTTGAAGACGAATTAATTAAGTTATTTTCAAGAAGTTTCGGAATGTTAGATTTCTAATTATTATTATTTTTATTTTGCAAATGAATGTATAAGAATAAAATGTGTGTTTGCAATATGATGCTATTTAAAAAGAAAAAAAAATATCAAAACTTGAATGCGCTTAGCTTGAGTAATAATTTATTTGAGAAAAATAATCTCAGTATATTTTTTTTCACGAGACACTTTTAGTTAGATATCAAATCAAGGATAGATTATACATGTGTAATTCAGTATAATTTATCTTTGTATAAGCTTGTAACACATTTTTCTAAGAAATTATATTTGTTACTTTGTTTACATAATTTTTAATGTTGCGCAAGCCATAATATATGTTCAAATTACTTAACAAAAATGTTTCAAGAAATCTTCTGAAGTGTATTATTTGTTCATGTAAAAATCTCTGATTAAAAAAACTAAATCGGATTTATTTATTTAAACATACATAAATGCCTATTACATTTAAAAATCAGCGCCTAATATATATATAAATAGCGCAGAAATCAGTTATTATACAAATTATCTAGACAACGTGCAGGTTAACTCGGGTGATCCGTTAAAGTGCCGAAAATTGTTAAATTTTTAAAATTACCTAAGTAATCTGAATATTACTTATAAGAAACTCGCTAAAGTGAAAATAAGATCTTCGTTGGAGAAATAATAACGTTTCTGTACGCTTAAATTAGCATACTGTTACTTATGTTTCGGTATCTAAAGAATCTAGTTAATTCGATTAACATTTAACAAACTAGTTGATACAATCAATTATCAATCATTCAAAAATCCAGTAAAAAGAATAAAATGGCCTATAACATATTGTTACAATTTTAAGGAAAGGACCTTGCAAAATGTATGTTAACATTATGCTTACTTACAAGTGCAATCTAAAGATTGATGAGACTCAATTTTATAGGAATTGGTTTTTTTGACTTATTGTACCTAATGTGGTACGTTTAGTTTTGCAGGCTCATTTTCTGAAACATTGCGGAGTACTAAAATGATTGTTTTTTGCTGTTTGATGAAAATATGTTTTGTTTTGTTACTTTATTATTTCATAATTTTTTTTGTTTTAAACATTCTGATTATGTACCACTATTTTTTCCCAGGCACAACAGCACCGGGGAGACCTTGGCCTTGCTCATAATTACATTCCATGCCGCTCTGTTCTCGGCTAAGATTTTCCAATTTGGTGGAAATCCTAGTGGTGAAGGTAACTAACTCGTGTCTGGCGTGTAAAGAATTAAAGCCAAGTACCGCTTAAGTACTTGCTATATAGATGGGGCCGATGCCCATCGCACTTGACCATTGTTCAAAATTACGAGGTTTGTCACCAATAGCCCTCGAGCGGCTTTATAGTGCCCGTTAATATAACTTTCCCTCATTCCAATTTGTCGATTAATTAGTTTTAAGACTCTTTTCAGGTAGTCAATCCACCTAAGTTTTGGTCTTCCTCTTTTTTCGGGTAATAAATCGCTTAGCCAAGAAGATCTTTGTCCTTAAGTATTATCGCAACAATCGCCAAGATAATTCACCAAGTTTGCAACCCCAATTTCGTATGTGTCGAATGAGCTGAATTGGCAATCATGTGATTCGTTTCATACAGAGTCACCAATAAGTTACGATAATACGTAATTACCAGATCTTTTTAGTGGTTTCAATATCATTCATTCTTATTAAGTGTTCCTCCCATTTAATTTTCCGTATTGTTGTAAATTTAATAATAACTGGATCGATATATAGTTTGTAAATTTCCGAATTGAATCTTCTCCAAGAATTATCTTAGATAAAGGGTGTTTTTTTAGAGGTACAGAACTTTAAATTGCAATAAAACAACGATGTATTATTCGATTGACATGAATTTTTTTTATTCGAAAGGTAATCTTGTGGCATTACATTTTAAATATAATTTCTGGCATATGACTGTCACGGCTGGCTCGGATGTAGTCCAATCTGGACGTTCAATTTTCGATGACTTTTTCCAACATTTGTGGCCGTATATCGGCAATAACACGGCGAATGTTGTCTTCCAAATGGTCAAGAGTTTGTGGCTTATCCGCATAGACCAATGACTTAGAAAATAGTCTAGCGGTGTTAAATCACAAGATCTTGGAGGCCAATTCACAGGTCCAAAATGTGAAATTAGGCGGTCACCAAACGTGTCTTTCAATAAATCTATTGTGGCACAAGCTGTGTGACATGTTGCGCCGTCTTGTTGGAACCACAGCTCCTGGACATCATGATTGTTCAATTCAGGAATGAAAAAGTTAGTAATCATGGCTTTATACCGTTCACCATTGACTGTAACGTTGTGGCCATCATCGTTTTTGAAAAAGTATGGACCAATGATTCCACCAGCCCATAAAGCGCACCAAACAGTCAGTTTTTCTGGATGTAACGGTGTTTCGACATACACTTGTGGATTAGCTTCACTCCACATGCGGCAGTTTTGTTTGTTGACGTAGCCATTCAACCAGAAGTGCGCTTCATCGCTTAACAAAATTCTCTTATGAAAATCGGGAACAACGGCAATCTCGTTTTGGGCCCATACGACGAATCTACGCCTTGCGTGATCATATTTAAAATGTAATGCCACAAGATTATCTTTCGAATAAAAAAAAATTCATGTCAATCGAATAATACATCGTTGTTTTATTGCAATTTAAAGTTCTATACCTCTAAAAAAACACCCTATATTTATATAACTCCACTATGTATTTCTTAAAATTATCTTTTTTTTTTCAGATATAGCAAGTTTCTCTTTATGTTTCTTAATCATTGCTCATTTCTTTGCAGAGTACATGAAAACGGGCTTCCTCAAAAAAACAGTCTTTATAGATTTATTAAATATATTTACTCTGGAAATTCCGTAATTTTTTAAAAAAAATACTTTTCAAATTTTATGATTAAGAAAATAATTAGTGCTATTAATTTAATTAAACGTTTCGTATTTATAAAGTTACACATGAAAGAAAAACCATTCAGTTTCCAAAGAAATACACTATTTATGAACGAATTAATTACTTTTAATAACCTCTGCTGTAGTTCAAACTTAGTATCTCTTGCGAAACCCGAGTATTTAAAGACTAGCCTTTATAAAATCCTCATAAAAAGTACTTTGCATGTTTAAAGCATGTGCATACAGTAATTAAATTTGCATTTTTGACTGAGATTTATTTTAGAAAATTCTCAATGCTTTGAAGTAGGATTTCCAAGAATATAAAATTGTAGTTTTAGACCATAAAATGACGTCGTGGTGGAACCAGAATCCCATTTGATTTAATTCTAAGATATGACACTATCTATTCAAATTATCTTGTAGGAAAGTACACACAATGTTCAAAGGAAAGGAATATTTTATTTTATTTGAGATATTCAAAGAAAAAGGGAGGGATAAACATCGACTTCCTTTCCTTCGCTGCTTAACATTTTCTAATTTAAAGTACATTTATTCTAACGAGTTAATTCAATGTGATAGAAGCTCGTATCTCAAAATATTTTAATCCTTAGAAAGGAAGTTTGTAAAATGTGGAGAATTCTGGAGAAGTTACAAACATCCACTTTTTGGATACGTAACAAAATTGAATTGCCAAATAATTTTTAACCTAAACTTTGAGATATACTAATATATCGCATGATTTGTTTTCTTTTATTTTTTCGTAGTATTGCATATTCATCGTTGAAATTAAAGGGAAATTTTAAAATTTTATTTCAACTACGACAACCAATCAATATGAGACTAATAACATTTTAAAGGGTTTTATGCATATATTACTGAGTACGACTATAGAGTAAATTTTTATAACATTAAAATTAAAGGACTCGAGGGTTCTTAAAATAAAGATAAACTAATTTCTTTAAAAAAGTACTGATCAATTTCTAAAATTAGCAGCATGATATATTTATCATGTTGTTGGTAATTTCTTGATTCGATCTTCATGAACAGTTATACTTTTGTAAATATTTAATAATTTCATAATTTTTACCCAATTTATGTATTACATTAAAGCTCCTGAAATTTAGAGTACCCACATACGTTTGCCGTTGAGCAGTGGAATGTTATCTCATGAATTTTTACTTTTTCCTACAAATGACGTAGATTGGTTGATACAGACTGTTATGCACAATAGTAACTTACCTTGTGAAGGAACTGTGACAGATGTAAATTATTTTTGTTTTTTAAAGTGATATAAAGTGGAATTAATTAGGATGTTGAGATTGTAATTGTAAGTGAGTCTATTGAGATGTCAATTGTGAATCTGTTGAGATCGTAATTGTAAGTGAAGCTGTTGAGATTGTAATTGAGTCTGTTGAGATTGTAATTGAGAAGTGATTATTGGCAAGCTAGATTAAAAATAAGGGATTTATGTTAGATTGGGAATACGTATGGATTGGAATCAAGACTTATGGTGTCTTTTAAGTGAATATTTATTATTATTGGTTAGAGTTCGCGAGATTACTCGTGGTTATGTTTTAATTCTATTGAATGTTGGCTATTAAGAATATTAAATGCTAAGATATTAGATTAAGTTATATATATATATATATATATATATATATATATATATAATAAAATCAGAAGTACCAAAATTAAATATAAATCAGAAGTACACAGTTTTATTAATAGTTATATGAATAAAGCTATTCAAAATTGTAAGGATTAAAAATTCTTAGATTAATAATAGCTTAATACCATAAATGTACACATTTCATAGTTATAGTTACCTCCATTTTCTATTATTAGTTAAAATTACTTATTATTATTTTTTCATATATATTCTAGTGTCACTAAAGTTATGGTAATTTGTAACTCTTTTATTAATTTTTGTTTCTATTCTTTTTATACTTTTGTTAAGTGCTACATATCAGCTATTCACATGCATTGAATTTGCATTAGGTTCCAGAATCTGGCAATAACTTATTTATTGCACTCAGATTTAGCGTGGGCTCTGCATTTTCAAGTGCAATTTTTAGGTACGTTACCTTTATTTTGTAATTGATTTAGATATTCCTGTCCATTACTTTCAATAGGTTTTTGCTCAGTATTATTTACATAAAGGGGGAAGGTCGTCTGGCCAAAAATATAGTTTTTTCCAAACTTTCTATATTTCTCATAGATATCTTATACAATGAATTATGTGTGTTTAGCTTTTTGTACGAAATTACACTCAGAATTACTTCCTACTGAAGCAAAGAGTAAAATTGTAGAGAAAATAATAAAACAATATAATTATAACATGACATTAACTATACCACATACATTGTGTAAAATTTAATGAATTTTGTTAATTAATAATATTAATGCATTTTCATAGGATTTTTTTATACGTTAAGTTGCGCTGTCTTACTAAAGTCTTTCATTTAAAATCCACATTTATGTTACCTTATATTTCTTACGTAATTACAAACATCTCTCTTAAAGCATTAAGACTATCACATCGTAAAAAATATTATTATTCTAAAATAAAACAAGTTATCTTAAATAAATATCTGCTCTTAAAATTCTATATAATATCTTAATATCTTCCATTTAATTTATCCCTCAATAAAAATATCACTATATAACAGACTGACCAGAGAGAGCGAGAGAGAGAACAGAAGTATTTTCTTTAGAAAAGTTTAATGCAAGAAGTTAAATTGCTTTTTAAAAATGGCTGAATCAAGTGTATGAGGTTTGGATCTTAAATTTCTGTCTTGGATATTCTTTTTTAAATGCGTGTGGTTCCATTACGTGAAATTAATAAAGAAAAGTTCCAATAATAACCTGGAAGTTGGGGGAGGTACTTTAGTTTTCCATCCTTCCCGTTGTAATCGAAGCAATTTTTTGTAACTTTTCAATTTTCTTTTTACTCTACATATAATTACCTCAGAGCAAGATTGGATACCCATACAAAATCAATTTCCTTACAGTGCTTTTTGTAAAATATATTTTTAATGATGACTAAAGCAAGTTATTTTTATGCTCTTGAAATTCTGTTTGATTTATAAACATTTTATTGAATTTTCTTAGTATTTAGTAGTATCATTTTTAATAGCATCTACGTTACTTAAACAATTTTTCATTTGCCTTTTTATTCATTGGATCATTTAATTTGTAATTTAAAAGGTACAATTCATACACTGGAATATAAGTTATCAAAATGTTTTAAAACATTTATTATCAAAATGACTTACAATATATGTTTGATAAATGATTTTGCAATCGTCAATAATAATTGTAATGTCTTAATAAGCCATTGATCGTACTTACGTGAATCCTGTAATTGGGTACCATTCAATTGATAATTTAATAATAGTTTGTAGGTTGAAAAGTTTGGGAACTCTACAGTAGAATGAAACATAAGGTAACAGATATAACTTTTGATTATTGTTATTTTACCCTTATTATATTTGTATTCATTTTTTTGTTTTTTTTTTGTTTAGTTTAGTTGTTTATGTTGCTGGAGATTTTCTTAAAAATAATTGTCTGTTGTTGTCAAAATAGTTGAGATAAAAAGTTATGTAGGATTGTCATAAATCTTTCGTTTAATTTAGGGGTCTGCAACCCGTGGCCCACGAGCCACGAATGATCCGCTGTGGGAATTTTGGTGGCCAATCATTTGAATCTGGGGCAATTTCAGGAAAAAATGTCTTGTCTGCTTTTTGTTGTATAAAAGCCCCTTTCTCTGTTATTCTTGATATTTAAAACATTTTATTGATATGCTTGATATCCATTTGAGATAAAATTTTCCAAAAATTTTATTGTATCTTAAATAACTTTGAGTATAACAAAATTTGACTATAAATCAAATATCAGAATAAAAGGTGGACTTTCAGTTTTAACACTCAAAGCCGACTTCGTGAAGTCAATGTCAATTCGACATCTATTTAACGTTTTTGAAATCGATATATATATATATATATATATATATATATATATATATATACAAATATGTAACACCATTTTCCCCTTAGAATCAGTTGTAGTCTTGTAAGACAAATCTACCATTCTTATTTGAATTTCTTGATTACATTATTTTTTGACAGTCGTATGACCCGTGGATCATTGTAGATGGATTGATGTAGCCCACGGATTATTATGGATTTATGGATATGGCCCTCGAGTGTTAAAGGTTGAAAACCCCAAATTTAATTTAACAAAACGTATCACAGTGCTTCTCAAATTTCCAGTATTTGCGACCCAATTTTCAATCATAATTTTCATCGCGCCTCCATACAATTTCAATATATTGAATACAGTTAAAACGTACTTTGATGCTAAAGTTACAATACAACCTTAATTATACACTGTAAATTATAAAGATAAGTATTAAATTTTATATATATATATGCTACTTTCAAGATATATATATATTAAATAAATTACTTTTAAATAATTTCTTTAAAAAAATCTTTCATTTTCGACTTTTGGTATGCTTACTCTCCCCGTAGGGTTACTACACCCCTTAGGCGAGCACGCCCCACAGTTTGAGAATCACTGACGTATCAGAAAATAGTTATCAGCTTCAGTTCAATAAATATAAATTTAAAAAAAAAAAAAAATAATTGTTGCAATGAATTTTAAGATTTTGCTTATTTAATATAAAAGTTTAAGCAAAACATCACACAATTTAGATATTATTTTATTTTAATTCAAAATACACTTTTTTTTAGATTTGTTTTACGTTTCGATTTTATTTTAATGAATTTGAAGCAGTTTTTATTTATATATGATATATTTCATTAAAATGTGTAATGATATGCACTGTTTTTATGTCACTGATTTCTATGTCTTATCTTTAGGCTTTCAAATGTATCGAAACACATTCTTACGGTTCTTGCCCCTTGATGTAAAATGGAAAGGACTTGGATATCTAAGACACTGAAGTCCATTTAAACTTCACGGCCCCGCAAGCCATTTTGGGAATCAATTTCCGTAATACCTTTTCTTACCGGATCTCTATCCAAAAAGAAGAAGTATTCTTACTAAATTTGAAGTCTGTAGATCTAATCGTTCAAAACCAGGTATTTTTTATCCATAAGCTCCTGATAACTCCCGAACCCCGTCCTCCATATCCATGAAAAGCATTTCAAGTGGATACCTACTTGACAGAAGAAACATGTTAGCCAAATTTCAAGTCAATTGGTTTAATAGTTCAAAATGGATTTTTTAAAAATCTTTTACTCCCATGAAAACTCCCGCAACTCCTCTTAATGTTCAATCTCCACGAAACCCGTTCTAATGGACCTCTGCTAAACAAGTAACAACATGATTGCCTAAGTTTTGGTCTGTGGGTCTATTAGTTCAAAAACGTAGTTTCATTTTAGCTCAACGCCGCCGAAATCCTTCTCAACAATTTCTGCTCAGAAAAGAAATATTTTTACCAAATTTAAAGTTAGTAGGTCCGATTGTTCAGAAACGAATTTTCCTGTATACACCCCCCTTAATCCTCTGAAACAGCTATTTGAAGTCCATTTCTGTAAAACCAGTTTCTATCGAAGCTCTACTAAACAAAAGAAACGTGGTTACCAAATATCAAGTCTGTAGATCCAACAATTCAAAAACGGCAATTTTTTTTTTATCTAAAATCCCGTAACTCCTCCTTGGAGTCGATTTCCTCAGAATTTTCTACTTAAAAATGTATGCTAGCCAATTCTCAGTTATGTAGGTCTTATATTGGAAAAACGAGAATCTTTATCTATAACGCCTCAGAACTTCTCGCAACCCCTTTTTGGAGCTAATTTCCACAAAATCCGGTCTTAGCGGATTTCTACTCAAGATTTCAAGCGGATTTCTAACAAAAGAAGAATGCGTACTAAATTGCATATCTATGGGTGTAATGTTTTGGGAGTTCTCGTGATGAAGAGTCTCTATTACCTTTTATATATATATTCCAAAGTTGGTAGCCTAGTGGTTAGAGCATCGGACTCCAGACCAAATGTCCTGGGTTGGATGCCCGATGCCGCCAAATACCCTCCGAGTACACACGGAGTACGGGCTCATTAAATCAGTGGGTCCTAAAGTCTTGTGGGCTGAATCACGAGTGCAGGGGACTGGAGAATATGTCCCTTCCCTTCAGTTCCTTGCCTAAATTGTGGAGATGGAGATAGGTTGTGTCGCCATCTATTGTCCATTCACGGAATTTCACCGAGCTAATTCGTACTGTCACCTGTATGATGCTCAAGGCGAAGGCCAACGACAGGTGTCCTTCTAGCCCCTTGCCAGGATGAATTTCGTGGGCCTCGATCTGACTATATCAGGCAGGTGGCATTAGAAACAACACAGCAACACATTTCATGCAATTTTCTCCATTTACTAATAATTCGGATATTTTTAGTACCTTACTTGGATAAATATATTTGTCCTTTCAATCACATTATTCCACGTTATTGGATTTCTTTTTAATCATATATATATGTTTATTAAGTGAGGCTGTTTCAAATGCGTAATTTTACAAGAAAGTTAGTCCTGAGGTTTCCCAAGTACATGAATTAGATCTACACATATTTAATAATCGCATAACGTTACTCAGTGGCGCAGCAGCCTATGAGGGACAAGTCCTACTATGCCTATCTAAGTTTTCATGACCTTATGCGCTGGGATGCATGTGCAGATGTTACGGTCAAGTGGTCAGTATGACGTGAAACCCCAGTGTTCTCAAGCAAGTTTAGTACTCATTTATTGACCCAGTGAAGGGATGAAAGGTTGAATCAACCTTGCCCTGCCCGGGGTTCAGATCTCGGACATGTGGTGTGAAAACGTGATGCATTACTACAATAATCACATCATCCAAGTTAATATTTTGTGCATATTTTATAAACAGTAGCTATTTTTCTTTTCCATATTTGGAGTTTGTATAATTAAATATTTTAAAGACTGTATGATACTTTATCCTTTGCAAAATGAATGATAATATTTAATTCTTGAACTTATTAGAAATAGTAAGCTAAAGAACGTTACGAAACGCTGATAAAAATTATGATAAATTTTGATTTTATTGCTAAACGTACGGAACATTAATTGAAATTTCTACAAATTTAATGTAATTCATGAATTATTTAACTACGAACGTCATTCACTTAATTAAAGTTCAGGTTAAAAGAGCAGAATTTGTTGCTGCTTTTTTAATGTCTGCTATTTATATAGAATATAAGATTAAATATTAATAATTAAAAAATAATCTTTTCCCCAATTATCAAAGCCATTTAACAAAGTCGAACCTGTTTTTGTGTGGTACTTTTTTATGCGATTTTATTTTTGTGCGACCGCATAAAAAAATTTTCCGCAGTATTTCGCCGAATTGGCTTGTTATATGTAAGAATTCATGAAATTTTTGAACATTTTTTTGTGCGGTTATTTTCAAGCGGTTTTTATCAACAGCACAAAAACAGGTTCAACTATATGTATTACTAGCATTTAAAAGAATTATATTTGGATATAATTTTTCTATTCACCCTGCTTGATTTATAAAATACTATCATTAAAAAAATCTAGTATCTCAGAATTCATTTTGGACATTATTAATTGATCGAAATGCGCAATATGTTAAAAAATACTTATTTTTTTCTAATTATTAATAATTCCCTTTAAAAGATATTGAAACAAACTGGTTCAAAAAAGTTCTAATATTTGAAATTTCTTGTATTAAATTTGGTTTAAATGCATGCCATATAAAGAAAGCAAGTTCAAATTAGATATAAAACCAAAGAGGTCAAAACATGTTCGATGATTTTTAAACTATTTATATACTTTTTTATCCTAAAATTTTCATATATTAGTTTAATCATAAACAAAATTATGGTCAATGCTATGCAATTAATAACAGACTTCTCTAAAATATTCAGGTGAGTGCGCTACCAGTTTTGGGTCCCACGATGTCGAAAACCGAAATCTATCAACTTATTCTCAGCAGTGGGATGTTTTTTGTCCCTCAAAATCTTTTAAATCTCCGAACCCCATCTGCTGAAGACCCTTTAGGGCTTTTGGGAGTTAGTTATCTAGAACGCAACATCTTGAAAAGGACGCAAATCTTCCTTTTTTAAAGATTTAACAATCTGATGTTTCAAGTAGAATTGAAGTTAGCGTTAATGTCAAATCTGCCGATGCTCACTTTCTCAAAAAAGACATTTAATCAGTTTCTTGCCCCATTGCTTCATTTTTTGGATTATTGAAAGTAATGTTGCTCTCAGTTACTTATTTTTGAACTTTTTAAAATCTAGTTTTTAATAAATAGGATATTTCTGAAGCCTTAGGAAAGCTATATTTGATAATTTTATTGCAGAATGTGCTCGTTTCTCCTCAGTACGATAAATTTTCGAAATTTATTTCATGTCTGGAAATGGTTTCAATGCTCGAATTTAAGTAAAACAATTAAAAAGATTTGTCATAAGAGTGGAATCAAAATTTTATTCTTATTGCCGGTGATCTACGAGTACGAAAAATGACCTATGATTTCATTCAAATAACTATAATATGAAATAATGGGGATTAATGAACATTATTTAAAATTATTACATTACATTACTAAAGTTACATTAAATAATATATATTAACGTTATTAAAAATTACATTAAATCATATATACAAATACATTAAGATTTTTAAAATCCAAATCAAAATATCAGATTTAGTCAAAAATTCACAAATATGTTTTACGGTTTAATTTTGTAGACCAGTTTGTACGGTTTATAAAAGTTCCAAAACTTTTTTTTATTTTTATTTTGCCTTTACTAGTACAAAAGTTACAAAAGCTTTAGTAAGAGATGATGCAACTTCCGGTGTGTGATTATTCACTTTATAACGTGTTTTATGCCGACAAAATAAATCTTTTTGAAGAATTTGAATCGGGAAGAGAGGTTGCTAAAAAAAACGGGAAGTCAATTTTTTTTGTCTATGTTTTGTGTAATATTAAAACTGTTTTGACTTTATATGTAAAACAAGTAATATAAAAATTTCTTTTTTAAAGTCAATTTCTACTTCGTTAGGAAAGCGTACTGGCGCCATCTGTTGCAGCAAGTTGCAACTTAGACAGATATAAAGCAGAATAAAATTTTAAAATCAAAAAATTAAATTCAGTTAACGAATTAATATTTAAAAAAACTGTATTAACAGTAAGTGTCATCCACTACAAGTTTACAAAATGTGCTTGAACTTGAAAGGATGGGTAGAAAGTATTTTGTCAAAGATTAAATGTGTTTGAACAATATATATATATATATATATATATATATATATATATATATATATATATATACATATATATACATATACATATATATATATACATATACATATATATATATACATATACATATATATATACATATACATATACATATATATACATACACATATACATATATATATACACACACACATATATATATATATGTGTGTGTGTGTGTTTGTACGGATAATTAAATTAGATTAAAAATTAAATTCCTTATCTACCACTTAACTCATCTTTTTCAGTTGACATCTTCAAGTATCAAACTAATCACCCATTTAGTTCTTCCGAACATATGGCCTAGCCAATAAACATGTCTAATTCAAGATCGTTAGATTTAATAGCCCACATATGTCAGCATTAACTTTCAAGTACAATCATAAAAGCCGCGATACTTACCGAATCTGTGTTTTAAGTGAATCCACTTAAAACATTCCGTGGCGTTCTTTTTTCTCTCTCCGCTCAGCGTCAGAGCTTGTATAGATTCCATCGAATAAAGACCTTCTTAAAAATTAAGTCTGATTCTGACTCGAAACATGCCATATATATATATATATATATATATATATATATATATATATATATATATATATATATATATATATATATATATATATATATATATATAGTGATAGAGTGAACTAATAGTAGAAATTGAAAAAAATAACCTTTGTTTTATAAAAAAATTTACAATCACTTATATAACTATAACAAGTGTGTTTTAAGCAATTACATGCAGTGACTAAGGTAAATGTCCGGTTTCAAACAAAAATTCAATTTCTCTCGCATTTATGTAATTTAAAAAATGAATAGTAATTAACATATAAAAATGTTGAAACATTTAAAATGCATATTCTTATAATAAATACTTTTATAAAATGCAGATATTAATAATTTGAGGTATTTTAAAAGAAATTGTAAAACTATAAACAATTTGACGAATTAATATTTCAATTCTTAAAAACATTTTCGATCAAGTTTTTAGATAGTGTCTGATTATAATTTAAACATTTCTCCTGGAACAAAAATAAATTATTTTTCTAGTCTGGAACAATTAACTCGCGTACATTTACTTTAAATAAAGCTCTCATCAGAACGTTTTTAAACGACGCATTTTAAATTTTAAAAGTTAAGTAAATATAGCAAATCGTATTCAGTCGAAAATTAACTGAATTCTAATTTTATGATACGAAGTTAAAAACTCCTAGTCTATTACACACCCAATAACTGAATGGATGCCATAATAATAATAATAAAGAATCCAACGACTTCATTTTGAAATGGGTACAAAAAGAATTTAAACGCGATCCATCACTAAATTGCCAGGTGAAACGAGCAGAATTCTTAGACGTACTTAAACCCGACGTAATTTGGTCCTGTACCAATTTCGAAAGAGTGAGAGAGAAAGGAGCAGTGATTTGGAAAAATCCAATTATATGCCGAGAAAGTGTTTGCCTGTCATGTCTATCCAAAGATTGGTTCGAACTTACGAAGAAGAATGCTGCATAAGAATTCCAGAGCCATTTGTTAAATAAGAGCAATGAATTCGGTGGGGAAAATAATCAAGAACCGGAACTGGTTCGCAGTAATTACTTGATCCGTTGAGCTGTAAAATTCAAAAGCATCCAATCCCGCTCAAATATACTACTATCTCATCCAATAAAGAGGTACCGTTTGATGGCCACTGAGGAAATTTGTCGTCAGTACAAAGGCTGGTGTGTTTTATTGTCTATTTCGTTCGTTTGTTTCAATGGTTCTAATAAAATCTCGTAATAAAATTTGAAAGAAATACATAGAATTGAATTCAGAGTAATGAGCGTATTAAAGATGAACACGGGCAGCCTACCGGGAAAAGTTTCTGTAAATTACACAAAAGTATATATGTTTTATAATGTTATAAATTAATGGTGTCGCGATGCACATAATTTTCTACAAATGGGAAAATAGATTGAAGTGGTGTAGTGGAAAGTTTTCCCCAGTTTAGGAATTCAAAAATGAAGATTCGATTTATTTTAATTAAAAGCTGTAACGGGTTCTATTCGGGGTTCTTCCAATCCTCTTGGGGAAAATACTATTTTTAACTGCGATATTAGTTTAAAAACCGCTTTTCGTAGAAATTACTTGGTTTTATGGAAATGCAAACTTATATTTAAGTACCAGTCATTGAGAAGGCAGGGTAATGTGTTTAAGAATGGATCGTAAGCTGAAATTCAAGTGTTAGCCGCTGATGGTCGTGTATCGTAAGATTATACTAGAAGATATCCAATTTACAGCTGAATGAACTAGCAGGTTAGAAGCCGGATCATACAAGAGATTTAAAACAGATAATGTCTTCCATGTATTTGATATATAATTTCGGGTGAAGGTTTCTAATTGCTCCTCAGATTTAGTTATTAAAGTGCATTCCTCTAGTGTAAAAGGTTGAATAAAATTAGTGATTCTAATATTATGTCTGTTTCTTCCACAAACCCTCTCACACCCGCGAATTTTGGGAAGCGACAAAGTTTATTAGCTTTGCCTCAAGAAGATGCACTAAAGCTGTTGAAGACAAACCTCGTAATTTTACACCACAATCAAATCAATGAAGGCAACACTTAAGGTATCAGACTATCTTAAAACTGCAAATTTTGTCAAAATTTCATAAAAATTTTTGTGATTTAATTTGTGATGGTCATTTTACAAAGGTTTTTTAAATTACTAATATTTTTTTCTCGTTTAGTAGAACACAAGTTACAACTGTTCAACCAAGAATAGATTCCACCTCTCGCGCTTTCTTTTCCTCTCTCTCTCTCTCTCCAGCCTGCAGGTACACACGTTAAAATGAATGTTTTTTTTTAAATGTCACATGGGGACAAGGAACTTTAGAAAATAATAAACAGAAAATTAACTAAAATTCTTAAAGTATGCTTTGTGTAATATTAGAAATGATTTCCAGTATTTTTTCTAAAAATCACCCATTATTAAAAACCTTTACGATCAACTATACTAAAAAAATTGAGGTATCCGACTAAGTTCGGAACCGTGATTTTGCAAAGCGTATAAATGGATAATATTTAAGATATTTAGTATCACTTAGATTAGAAAATGTATATAAAATTGTTTTAAGAATAGTATTAAAATAAAAAATTATTTAAGTACAATATTTTGATAAAAAATGAACATAGAATGAAAAATTTTCAAAACATTCTCTTTTTATGAAAATTGCTTCAATTACAATAATATTTTGCCTGTATATAGCTCAGACCTCTCTACAGAGGCTCAACAAGAATTTTTGAAGTATATAACTTAGAAGTGGGTTTATTCATATTTTACGACAACACAGGGAAGAAATTTTAAGAAAACATCGCCGATAATTATTTCAATGGGTTGTAACTCTGAAAACAATGTGAATTTTTCAAAACTCATAGTTGATCTTCTGTACAGAGGTCTAAACTATATACAAACAAAATATTGTTATAATAGAAGCATTTTTCACAAAAGGAGAACATTTGGAAAAAAAAGGTTATTCTAAGTTATTTCTTTGCCGAAATATTGTATTTAAATATTTTTTTTTTCAAAATATACTTAAAATAGTTTTATACATGTATTCTAATCCAAGTGACACTAAATATCATGAAAATTATCCATTTATGTGCTTTTTTAAAATCAGGTTTTCGAACGTAGTCGGACACCTTAAGCGTTTTTAAGCAATTTAATAAAGTGATTAAGATGTAAAAGGCTCTATATTTTATACAAATTTAAGTATCCTTTGTCTTTTAGTTCATTTTAAAAATGTATAGTTTAAATATAAATATTTAAAAACCGAACATTTGTTCATAAACGTTTTGCTCAAAATGGGTGCGTTTATGCAGTTTTTAATAAAATTTCACCTCTAATTTTTTTTTTTAAATTTTGATAATAATTTATTTTCATTACATATTTAGTTAAAGACACAAAAAAGTTTCTAATATATCAGTTTTTAAAAGGCATTTCGCACATAGATGGTTTTCTTAAACTTGCATCCACTCTCCAAACTTCCAAACTACACCAACATAAGAACTGTCAGCTTTGATAAATTTAACATGTTCCATGCTCTGTACACGGATAGTCTTTAGTGACATCCTGGCTAAATAGAAACAGTACCTGCCATAGGTTCTCAAACTCTCTTCAACCACGGGCACTTAAATATTTTTTTAAATACAAGGGCTTAATGTATTCCAGTGGAAGAATTGTGGTCTTTGTAAGGCAAGTAGGTCATACATTATACCCATGTTCACTAAAAAATAGTGAGCGCTGCTGCTTCAAATCAATCTTCAATTAGAATGCATTGTATTGTTGTAGCAATGATTTTATACTTACATAGTATTAAAAGAACTAAGTCTTTAATCTCGTATCATAATTTTTAAATTTCTGAAATTGGGAGAACTCACTCGATTTGCTGGAGCATTAGAACTCACGCTTGAGTGTTTCTCTCACATTTTCCCGTCAGGCAATATTTAAGTATTAAAATAGTTCCTTAGAAAAACCCACTTCTTTCATCCTTTTCTCATCTATTCTTTGTAAATAAAATTGTATATTTTTCAATAAATTTGATATGTTTCGTTATATGTACTTTAATCAGAGAAATTTTTCATGGCATGAGAAAAAAATTCCACGCATCGAGTGTCCTCGCTTTCTGTCACCAGGGATAAAATTTACTTTTTTTTTTCTATATTTTCAACAGAAAACGTAGAAAGTGATTTTTTTATTGAAATGTGAGGGATGTTAAATGAAAAAAAATGCATGCGTAACATACACTTGATTACAGATTTTAGTAAATAAATTGTCAAAATAAGACTTGAAGTGCATTACAATTGTATCAAAACAGAAATTTTATATATTATTAGTAGTTATTAAAATAAATGGTTCAGTGAAGAAGCAAACAGTAAACTGACATTAGAAAATCTAAAAGAACATTAATGTTTGAATTAGGTTATTGCAGTTGTTCAGCTGTTTAATACTGGTTGTCAAACCGAGTCATATAATTGAGTCTTAAGGTATCCGACTACGTTCGGAACTGTGATTTCAAAAAAGTGCATAAATGGATAATTTTCGTCATATTTTGTGTCACTTGAATTAGACTACATGTATAAAATTGTTTTAAGGACATTTTGACAAAAAAATTATTTAAATACATTATTTTGGCAAAAAATTAACTTAGAATATTATTTTTTTCAAATTGTTCTCTTTTTGTGAAAAATGCTTCTATTATAATATTTTGCCTGTATATAGCTCAGACCTCTTTACAGAGGCTCAACTATGATTTTTGAAAAATTCACATTATTTTCAGAGTTACAACCAATTGAAATAACTATCGGCGTTTTTTTTCTTAAAATTGCACCCCTCTGTTAGTGTAAAATATGGATAAACCCACTTCTAAGTTATATATTTCAAAAATTCTAGTTGAGCATCTGTAAAGAGGTCTGAGCTATATACAGGCAAAATATTATTATAATAGAAGCATCTTTCACAAAGGTAGAACATTTTGAAAAAAATTATTCTAAGTTAATTTTTTACCAAAATATTGTATTTAAGAAATTTTTTGTCTAAGTGACCTTAAAACAATTGCATACATGTATTCTAATCTAAGTGACTCTAAATATCACGAAAATTATCCATTTGTGCACTTTTGCAAAATCACGGTTCCGAACGTAGTCGGATACTTTAATTTAATCCAAGAACATCACATTAAAAAATTGGATTAGCTGCAAGTTCAATTTAAGAATTCTTCCTAACCCTCTCAGGGAATGGCTGAGATGTATAAAAAAGAGTGCAGTACCAACTCAGATACCATCAGCTGATAGTGGATAGAAATTATAAAATGTGGTGCCAACAGCGCATGTACATTGCTAGAACTTGATAATAAATTCAATAAACCAATAAATCAATTACAAGTGTATGAGATTGGGAGTTCAGAGTATTTTTCAAAACTGATTGCAAATTTCTGAAAGTTCTACACAAGCCTTTAGATAATATCAACTTTTCCAACATGCGTCATTTTCAGATATTATTAGTAATATTACACTCAATGTCTTAAATAGTAGAGTTACCTTGTCAGGATTGTTCGATAAACTATTCTCACGGTTTCAATTAACAAAAAAAATTAAGAGAAGAATGTATAACAGGAACACGTACTCGTTGTTTTCTTGTACGGCTTTCTGTATGGATATTGCATAGGGCCTTCCTGTCGATCTTCATTAAAATTTCATAAATAAAATGGTGTACAACATTAAAAACTAAGTTTACCTCTTAGTTTGATACTTATCTCGAATAGTTAAAATCACTTCTTAAGTAGAACTATATTTCGAATCTCTCTATTAGCAATATACTAAACTAAACTCAGTGGCGCAACATCTCAGGAAGGCCAAAAACCTACCGTGTCCATCTCAATTTTCGTGATCTTAGGCTCTGAGGTACATGAGAAGATGTTCTAGGCAAGTGGTATATCTATCACACAAAACCCTTATTTTTTAGTTCCCAAGCAAGCTTAGTATTTCTTTTGTCTCTCCACTGCAGGGATGCAACGCTGAATCGACCTTGCCCAGCCCGGGGTTTGAACTCCGAACCAGTGGCGTGGAAATGCCATACTATACCACTTGACCACTGGGCTTCTTACTAACAATATATCTTAACAAAATTACAGTTTGAGGTGGAAAATCGCAAATATATGTTAGAAAAGATTGCAGTGAGTTTATGTTTGTTATGTCTAAATGACATTTAACGTTATTGTAATATGTTTGAGTGTTGAAACTTGGAAAATGTAGTAACATCTTAAACGTAATAATCTAAATACAGATCCTGCGTTATTACTCAGAAGACAATGTGAGTTCCATCAAATAAAAGTTAAATGTAACTTTAAGTTAGGTTTAAGAATGGAAGAAATTAATCAAAAATAATAATACTATTTTCTATTGAAATTACACATTTTCTGTAGCTTACAAAACGAGTTGAACACTGAAATATAAGATATTTTAGGACAATATGTGACATTTTAATTATTCTTTTTCTTATTAATCCATTTTTAAAAGTAACTCAAAGTAGTACGCAGTTATGAATATAGTAAACTGCAATTCCAGTACAATGTAAAATATAAAGTGTCTTGTGCTTCATACCAACTCACAGCAATCATTCCTAGATGATTACTCTAATTTTAATGGGGCTGATACATAATTTGAAAAGAAATTAATTGCATAAAAGTATCAAAAACTTAGTAAACAAGAAACAAACTATGTTGAATAGATTAATTGCTTTCCTTATGGTTTATTTTTACTACATTTAGATTTCTGAGGCTTTAACTTTCATCTCTGTGGATAGTTTCAATTGACACTTTCTAATAGCAAACATTCTTCAACATGGATAATTTGTATCCTATAAAAAATATTTGAATTTAGTTAAAAATTGAAACAGGGTTTTTAAGATATTTATTTTGAAGTAGTTTACCTTATACAAATTACTAGCCGTAACCCACCTGCTTTGCTAGGTATTTCGAGATATTTGAATATATATTGTTTACATATAGATAAATTATTGATATCTTAGTCATAGCATTAAATGCTCAATTGCATTGAAAAAATCATTATTAAATCTATGACTTCTTAACTTAGAAAAAAAAAGACAGGACTTCTAAATAATAATTTTTAATAATTTCTGAAATTAAGGTACAATTTATTTGTGCTCCCAAAACCTCCTCCCTCGAAGTGTATTTTTACAAAGCTCATTTTTAGTGGATCTTAACTCTACAAAATAAGTATGCCTGCCAAATTTCAAGTCAAAATCTAATAGTTTAAAAATGGGACTTTTTTTCATCAATAAGTCACACAAACCTCTTTCAGAGTCGATTTCTGTTTGACCCATTGTCAACGGATTTCAATTCAATAAAAGAAATATGTATATCAAACTTCATTACTGTGGATCTAATAGTTCGAAAAAAAGATTTTTTTATGAATAAGCCCTAGTCTTTGATCCTCCCGTAGGAGTCGATTTCTGTAAAATCTGTTCTAAGTGGTTACCTGCCCCATGAAAGAAGCGTGCCTACCTAATTTAAAAAAAAATCTGCAGATCTAATAATTCCGAAACGGGAATACTTATCCTTAACGTCCTTTAAGCCCTCGTAACACCCCTTGGGGTTGACTGTCACAAAACCCTTTTTGTAGTGGATCTCTACTCCATGAAAGGAACATGTCTACCAAATTTCAAGTTTGTAGATCTGATAATTCGAACACAATAATATTTACCTCTAACGCCTCTTAAGAACCCAGAAGAGCCCCTTGTGGTTCGACTTTCATAAAATCCGTTATTAGTTTATCTCTACTTCATAACAGGAACATGCCTACCAAATTTTAAGTCCATGGGTCTAATAGTTCCGGAGATACCGTGATGAGTGAGTTGATTTTCTCATTTATTTATTTATGCATATATATATATATATATATATATATATATATATATATATATATATATATATATATATATATATACATAAACGGATAGATGATTTCCAGTCATATATCTGCTGAGAGGCCACTAATTTTTCTGTATATAGTAAATGAATATGTTTTATTTATTACACTTTTTAGTTTATAAATTACACAATATTCAGGTTTAAAATGGCCGATGCCCATTTTTTTAACTTTTCAATAACCCTCGAAAATGGTTTGCTTAGCAAAATTATACAATTTCTCCAATCTACTCGGAAAAATTTTGAATTATATATAACACTGATATAATTTTAATTAAAACCCTTTTGTAAAACTGATTTTCATTTAGATCTGAAAAGGTTGAAAGTCATACGAATATTTTACTTTTTATTGTAATTGTATAAGTAATGTGTAATTAAATCAAGTAATTTTTATTTCATAGTATAATACTTTACCATATTATTTGCAAGAAATCACTTTTAGAGACAATTTTTGCTTTGAAAAAATTAAAGTAAGTTGATATTAAAAGTCTATTTCATAAATTATACAAATCATTACAATTTATTTCTGAAGTAATTAATCACGCATATTTCTTCATGTTGAATATAATTTTCAAAAACTTGTCATCAGTAAAAGCCTTTAATTGATATACCAAATATACATTTACTTATTTGTTGGCTTATTGAAAATGTCAGCTATATTTCCTTCAGATTACATTTCCATAAAGATAACTATTCAATAAAAATTAATTAAATTTCCCTTTTTTTGCAAATATCCATTTATCCACCATGCATTTATGCAAGACAATAAAAAGAGTTTTAATCAATTTTAAAACTCCGTAATTGTGGCATTTTTCTTTTAATTACTTATTTTCCAAATGACTTGTCTAGGTTACTAACATAATCTTCCCATGTACATAAAACAATGGCTTAAGAGTTTCTAAAAATGGTTCATTTAATAAAAGAATGGAAAAACATTGTTTCTGGATTTTTGAAAAAAAGAGCGACAAAGAGGAAAAAACTCCTAAATTCTGTGATTTAATTATTGTGATCCTATCGGAAAAATAGACTCTGCAGCAGCTGGTTTCTAATTTGTTGATACAATCAAAAGCTATCTGGTTGCAAATCTAATTTTCCCGAAGAAAAATTAATTTTCTTTTAAATTAGCGCTCAACAGAAATTTCTTTTATCATATAAGCTTGCAAATAATTATAGGAAAATATTTATTCCCTTAATGTGCACCTGTTAGGATTTAATTGCTTTGAATTAAACGGTTACCACACATTAAAGGGTAGAGCGTTTTTCATAAGACTGGCATTTAAGAGAGAACATTTTTTTTCATCAAACATTTTTTTTTATGTACTTTAATCTTGAAAAGATTTTTTTTTATGTATATTGTTGAAATTGTTGCATTTTTTTGGCACGCAAATTTAGTGAGTTGTTTCGAAAACATGTATAAAAATATCTAGAAATATTTCTTGCAGCTCGAATCTATTTTAGAAAGAACAAAGGCCTTATAAATGTATCTGCTTTGATATTTGCACATGTGTATTTTTAAAATTTCTAATCATATTTTAAAAAAATAAATGAGTTATTTCTTTCACATTGCTCAGGACCCTTTATAATTTAGGTTGGTTGTTTTGTTTTTATGTGTCCTAATAATTAGGCTGAGAGTAAGAAAGGCAAATAGTTTTTACACTGTTGTAGTACACTTGCTATTTTTTTTTGCTTGATATTTATCATTATAAGCTTCAGCTTACAGGCCTGCATTGTAAACATTTATAGTTAAGAATATTATTAAAGCTTTTTTTCTTAAGTCTTACTATCTTTTGTGCTTTATTTCTTTTGAAAGCACGCAGCTTACAAAATTCTAACACTTTTAAAATAAACTTCATTTCAATGTATTAAACAAAGAATATCGATGACTAGTTTTGAATTCAGGATATTGGTAACACATTTATTTATTTTACAGACACCCATAAAATGAAAAGAAACATTAAATTTAGTGTTTTAATAACTTCTAATAATCATTCGTATGATAATTATTTTTATTATCTATTGATTTTGAAACTTTCGAAATAATGTATTCATTTATTTTTCTAGCGAAAAATGTTTGCAAAACAAAACAAACCTACATGTTTGAATTAGGTTTATCATGTTAAACATGCATTGATTATCACTGTAAAGTAATGTCGTGTCGAAATAAAACTTAGTATACTTTTCTGTCACAGAAAATGTGTATTTCGTTCATGTTTAGAAATATTTAGTCGTTATTCTTTATAAATTCAGCATTCATTGTCTGATAGTGTCATAAGTTGTTTTCGGATACATATAGATAGCAGATAACATCTCAAAGTATATAAATAATCAATAATTAATAAATTCTACCACACAAATTGGTATCCTCATTTAATGCATGACCATACAATGATAATCCTTTCTAATATTATAAACGCGAAAGTTTGTTTGGATGGTTGTTCCTCTTTCACGCAAAAAGAATTTAATGGATTTTAATGAAATTTTACAATATTATATCTTATACATCAGAATAATTCATAGACTATAATTTATAAAGATATTGTGTGAAGTGTCCAAAATATAAAGATAATTGTCAAGTAAGTAGGAAAAAATTCTGCCGTGTGCAAAACAGCCCGCGACAGCTTATATCTATCTTTCATGCGTGAAGCAAAACTTTCCCTTTTGCTTTGTCTACTCCAGGCGACAGTGCGTGCTGGGTTCTAATTTATTGCTTTGATCAGTGTAATCACTATTTTTTTTATTTCAGAATAAAACTTACTTTTATCACTTCTGACGTTTAAAGTAGTTTATCATGTATTAGATTTACTGATTGAAATTTAACAAACGTGGTTTTTTTTTTGTTCTTTTGTTTTTTTTTTGTTCAACTGAGATTTGAAAAAATATTTTTTTTTATTTTGTTTCATTTGCAATTCACCTAAAATTAACTGATTAAAAACTTATTTATCCTTTAATCTGTATTGTTTAATTTTTCAATTCACCCGTGCGAAGAACGGGTATGCCAGCTAGTCATAAATATAAGAACAAAGAAGGGTGAAACTCTGAAACTGAAAACATAGAAACTGTAATATTTTCTACAATGGTTCTTGTACTATTATGTAAAAATTTTCTGCTGAAGGGGAAGGTAGGAATATACTGTTAAGTAAGTTTAACCCTACTTCTCTGCCCCAAGTCAATGACAGCTTTAGAAAACATAATAGCGTTCCATTTTGGTCAAATGACTATACACACGCACACACACACTATTTAATTGCTATAGGTTTTCGGTTTTAGAATTTCGTCTTTCTCTGTAGAATATTTAATTTGACCATCCAATCTTATATTTATTATTTGTATATGAATATGATATGAATTCAATTGGAATACATAAAAGCTGTATAAAAACCATCAAAAAATGGTTTTAATGTAGAGCAAACCAATACAAAGTTAATTTAAAGAACGCTATTTCATATTTCAACTGTTCTGTTAGACCTGAAAAATATTTTTGATTGTTTTTTTTTTGTTTACTCTTTGAAGAAATCAATTAAAATCACAATCAAATATATCTTATAATTAGTTAAGGTGTTTGCGCTTCCATCTAGCACTTCAATCCGTGTTCAGTATTTTAATGCCCGTAGTTTGACTGAAGTTCTATTTAAAAGCGGAAAAGACTTTATTCTGCAAAATGGGCATCATTTTCCTCGTCCATCTTTTCGGCATAAATATCACAAGGTGACTTTCGCCATTACGGTCAGGAATAACAAAATTAATTCAGGTTTCGTTAATATTTAATGGGGCTGAGCTTTCGAATTCTAAATCAGTTACCGAAGCCTTCAAATCCTCCTTTAAATAAATTCTAAAAACGACTTCTGGTTTCATAGAGGAACTTCCCGCGTGAGAGAAGGAAGGCACAATCTTTATCTGTTCTTCCGGGCTCACTGCGCATCCAAACCATCTTCCTAAGTAGTTTAGACGTGTCTGATTCTTTCGCCCGTCATCTCCCTTTTTCGGCCCTCCAAAGTGCGCTGTCAGCTCTCTAATTTTAGCTTCAAGAGTCATTTTTTTTGCAAGAATTAAAAAGCTAAGGAAAAAATCCATTCCCCTTGGCGTCTAGGATTCAATATTTTTTGACCTAAGTAAATGAGCGTAGTTTATTTTAAGAAAAGGAACCTTTATAAAATAGAGATGGTTTATTGGTTTATAAAACGGAATGTTTCGTGGAAAAGAAATTCATTGTTTTTCTTCTCCAAGGTTTCGAGATTTGTATATTGAACACATCTGGTAACAAAAGATATCAGGATATAGATATAGGAATATCAGGATATAGAAAAAATGTGCCTTATGTTACAGTAAACAGTTTAATGGGTTAAATTGTTTGATTCAGATTATTTATTTAATGCTGTTCCATGAATGTGTGTTTACAGATTTCGACGAACTAGAGAGAAAAAGAGTGTTTACAAAAGTTTCACTTAAAGTAACGTGGACAATATGCGAGCGACTTACACCTGAAGTTGATCCCTCACCGTCTTGCCTATCTAAGGATGTAAGTGTAATGAAAGTAGAACCATAAACTTCCATAATAACAATTATTTATTTACGCAAACACACTAACCAATAGCACTTTAATACCTAAGTGAATGACAAAGGAGTAGCAGAAAGAATGTAATGAATATTAAGCAAATAAGCGCAAGTAACTAATTTAACTCAACCTAATCTCTATCCTTGAATACTAACCTCAAATAGACTTATTCAACACAGTGGTCACAAACACCACCTTTATTATTTAGCTACGAAAATCAACTTCCTTCAATCTCACCTGCGTAGTGTGAATGTAACAGTTTCTTACCTCCTCCTATAATTACAAAACTCTGAATTTATATAGTCGAACTAATCTACATATCGCAACTACTTCTTGAGAGGGATGGCTGTGAATTAAACTCGAATACTAGTCCAAAGATTCTGAGGAGGATTAGTTAGAGGTCACGTATAGATTTGTCATAAACGGTCCACATAATTTATGAACTGAGGAGAAGTGATGAGGACAAAAGCTGAGCCGACACTCCACTCCATGAGAACGAGGCATCAGGACTTGAATCTGCGACTTGATAACACCGGAGGGTTGTTCGTGACCATGACCATTAGGCTACCTTCACCACAAGTCAATAGGAGGAACCATTGATTTGCAGATACATATTTCAGTAAGAAAAATAAATATTTTGCATCACGTAATTAGAAAATTTAGTTGTTTTGAATTAAAAATAGCTTAATTGATAGAGTGAAGATTTCTACCATCAGTAAGTGTTTTACGTTAGCATAAGTAAGTTTATAAAATAAATTGCATTTGGATTGTTTAATTATTATCAAGTAAGAATTTTAGAATGTATGTTGACTAAGGTTTTTGCTTTTTTGAACCAAGAAGATTGGATAGATATAATAAAGATAAGTAAGTTTAAAAATTTATAAAATGCTTAGCTTATATATATATATATATATATATATATATATATATATATATATATATATATATATATATATATATATATATATACGCATAGTCTTTAATGAGGATTTTAAATCCTATTTCATGACTTTTTAGTTGTATTAATTCAACTATTTCGACTAACCATGATAGTAAATAGAATTTTTAAAGAAATTTACAGCTTATGTATTATTAAGAGTGCATTGAAAAATATTAAAAAATTTCGAGATAATTAAATTTCTTAAAAAATATTTAGACGGAAAATATAATCAATATGTGTAAATCATATTACGTAAAACCATTACAGGTTTCTTTCTATGTATATGTCTCGATTTTTTTTTAGAAATGTCAAGAATATCATATGAGACATTATATCAGTATTACAACAGAAAACATTAAGTGAAAAAAATTAATAGTCTATAACTTTCGCGGACAACTAGTTTCAACCTAGATTGCAATATAATGCGTTCTTTTCTAATAGATTTTGTGGCAGTAGTCGTCTAATGGTTATGGTCATTGGCTAGAGATCAACGTCTCATGAGGTCGAACCTAATGTCACTGAAGAGCCGTCGTGTAGAGGGGTTGATACTGCACGTTAAATCTGTCTAGGCTGAATGTCTTCCCGTTGGTCTGGTGAAGAACTTCAGAAATGGGTGTGTCAGATCAAGTGCCGTTCTTGTCACCTGACTATGGTTCAACATCACGAAGTCCGCCACCAATAGCCGTCGTGTTCCTTTATAGCGTGATGTCAATGTACACTATTTTCCATAGATCTACTTGGGCTGTTCAAAAAGTCATAAGACTAAAATAAAAAAAAAAAAAACTACAGAATACCTTTAATCGGCATCATTTGCGTGTTTTTTTTTTCAAAATAGCTTCCGTGGTAAGTAATGCATTTATCTCAAAGTTCTGTCCACTTCTTAAAAATATGTAAAAGTCCGTTTTGTGAGAGCTGTTTCAAAACCACCTACTCAACCTTCACACATGCTTTGTTGCTTGTAAAATATTTGCTTCGTAATGGTTTCTTAAGTTGATGAAACAACCAGAAATCGCATGGTGTGAGATCAGGACTGTATGGAGTGTGTGGTAAAATCTCTACGTTGTTCTGCTGCGACATATACAGTACGCAACGAGCAATATGGGGTCGGGCATAGTCATGGTGCAAAAGGAAGCCATTTCGAAGAATGGACGTTTCCTTTTAACGTGATGTACCATTGTTTTCAGGACATTCATGTAGTACGAGTTAATTACAGCAGCACCGGGTTCGACAGCGTGTTGATACACAATTGCCTCATAATAAAAATTATGGTAATAAATTTACCAGCTGATTTCACAGTTTTTGCTTTCTTGAGAGTAAGTGAAGATGGATGTTTCCATTCACTGTTCTGTTGGTTTATGGTTGGATCATAGTAGTACAACCAAGCTTCGTCTACTATGATAAAGCGTTTTAAGATATTGTTGCCTTCTTGTTCCAGTCTTTAATCATATCGTATCATATCAAAGGTCTCCGATACTGATTTTTACAGATTTTTGCTTCCCTTTCGACAACTGGGCGCGTCTAATAGGCGCCAACAAACACGCTTCAGTTCGATCACGTGATACTCAAGAATACGAGTCTGTACACGCCATCTATCGATAGCTTTTGTTAATACAGACAACAAACTTTACTTATGCCACAAAAATTAACATTCCGATGAGTGGTTTTGGAGCAGTAAAATTAGTCTTATTATTTATTGAACAGCCTACGTATATTTGTCATCTTGTAATTACTAATTAAAAATAGTACAAAAAGGAAACTTTCTTTTGCAAACTAAAAAAAAACTTCCATATTTTATGAAATATATAACTTCAACTGCTGTTACTAAACGAAAAGTTACATATACAATTCTGCATATTATCGTACTTGAATTGAATCAATTATAATGAGTGTTTTGAAATTTCTTAGATACATCATTATCTTTATCATTAAAATTTCCTGAGATCAAGTATGGATGTAATTGCCCAGTTTTCGAAAGAGCGATTAAAGCATATAAGAATATTTTCTTCCGAAGAACGATCTGGTAAAATTGAATTGAAAATGGAAAAGAAGAATCCCATTAACTACAATCAATAATTCAATCTTTTGTTATCAGATAATGCACTTTTCCTTAATCCATTAATAGGTTTGTACCATACTGAAAAAATGACCAACTTTTATTGGTTAAATTAATGGACAATTGTATTAAATAATGTTTCATGTATTTTTTTAAGTTCTTAATCAATAAGTTTTCAGTCGGGAATCACAATTACATAAATGTAATGAAATGTTTACCTTAACTCCTTATATAGAGAAAGTAAGGAAAATAAAATACGTATATATATATATATATATATAAATAAATCTATTTTAAATTTTTTTTTATTTTATTTTTCTCAAGAAAGTGTAACATCCGAAATAAGATTAAATTGTAATAATTTTATAACATTCTTTCTTTCAGCACTTCCCCAGGTGTTTCTTGATAATAATTCAACAGAAAATTATTTCGTGTCCTTTTTACATAAATTGGCAAACTTAGCGAACACTAAGTTATTTAAAAGGCACCTCTTGAAAAAGCTCTTTAAAAAGGGAAATAATGAGATGTTACAGTAGACCTCATCAATCTTATCTGGTTAAGTCATAAAACCCTTATCGCAAAAAAAAAAGTCTATAGCACTTTCTTCAATCAAAAAATAAAGACAAAAGATCCGAGAAGAAAGAAAACGAGTTTTTTACAGGCAATCTATTTTGTTGAGAAATAGATCTGACATCAAGAAATAAACGGTCCCGGATTTCTTTTCAGTGTTTTACTTGACTTCACTTCTATTGTTCCAAGGGGTAATGTTACGAAGAACATTGATTGAAAACCCCATACGTCTAAGAAAAATGCCTCTTGCTTTCGATAAAAAGTGCAGTGAATACAGAGACAGTGGGGGATCCGGATATTTTTATGGCAGGCTTGTTCAACTTTTTACGCCTGATGGGTATTACATAAAAACACTTATTAAACCATTCAAAATGAAACCAGGGTTCTTAGAATTTGTGGTAATTTATAGTTAGGGGAAATAAATACAAAAACCTCTTTCTTTTTCTCTCTCTCTTTTTTCTTTTTGCTTTTACAAATATCATTTTAATAATTACTAGTAATAATTGTTTATTTAAATAATTTCGAATTGTGACAACATAATACTCAATTTAATAAGAATAATTAACCTTAATTGTGTGCTTTATAACCAGAAGATATATAAAGCAGAGAACAGAAAATTATTTCATGGAAATAAATTGATAAACGTTGTCCCTGTTACTTGTTGCCAACTGCTCATGGTCACCAGCTTGTGGCTTACATGTTGGGAGTTCGAGTCCTAGTTCACTGAAGACAGATGTGTAGACTGACTGATTCAATTTATAACTGCCGTGTATCTAAGTTTTCACACATTGCGATGACTTGGAAGTTTGGAGAGTGGGATGCCACCTAAGGGTCGTCCTCGTCACTTGGCTGAGTTAATGTTAATAAAATACCAAATTAAATCATTATTATTTAACACTTCTAAGATTACATTAAACTTGTAAAAATTTCATTTTCAACTGCTTGTTTTAATGAAAAAAATCTATTTTGAACGCCTTAACTTAGTACATTGTTTTATTGTTATTTTTTATTACTCTCCATAATTAAAGATTTTGTAAGTGAAGATAAACAAAATACGGCTTTTCATGATTAATAAAAATTACTTAGTGGAGAAGAAAAGTGAACCTTTTTATGACCCTTTTATAAGTTTCACTTGTATGTAACGGAATCGTGAACCTATTTCTATCCGCTTTAAAAGGTCAGGTTAATTCGAAATTTTGCTCACTTGTCCAGGACTGATGACAATAAAATAATTTAATAATTTTGTTCCATTGTCCTGATCAGGATCATCAGGACTAACGATTTCCCATTTTCAGATTTGGCAACTAATTGCAGATTTGGCGACTAAAAGATTAAGTTACAATTTAGTTCGATTAACTACAAAAGGGTGTTTTTTAGTTTATTTTAAACTTTAGTTTATTTATCTTTAAAGACAACTTAACAAACTTCTTTTAAAATTTACAATTTTTTATATATGTAAATATCAGACAAATATTAAATCCTGGAAGTTAGTGTTATTTATCTATTGAGTTGAAAGCGAGAAAAAAAAATGTGTCCTTAATTTAGTCTATAGTATCTTTAATTAAGAAATTGCTTGTGTTTTGCTTGTGACTTTTAAGAAATAAGGAATTTTGAACCATCATACAGTAAATTTCCGCATCATGCACAAGTAAATAATTTTAGTTCTGACGGAATAAACACGTATCATCACTGCTACATGACGGACTTTTAGTGAAACTAAGGCAAGGAATCCATGTACGGACCACTGCAACACCTAACTCGAGTGCGATGACATCTTTACTCAATTACTATAGACATCATAAAGAAATAGTGAAGCCATTTTTCTGTTCTTCATGAATTTTTGTTTCTAAAAGGAAACGTTTGTGGCAGTGGTTTTCAAACTGAATTTCACGGAACCCTAGGGTTCTACAAGGCATACTCAGTGGTCCCACGAGTCCCATCGAAAAATCAAAATTATTATAAATGTGTATGCAAAATAGACTTTAGTTCTGTAATGAAGTTTGTATAGCCACAACCACACATCTAAAGATCATCTTAGTCATTAAAAAACTAAATTTTTTTTTTACACATAACTTTATTTTTCAATACTTTTTAAACATTTTTAACATTTTTCTTTATGTAGATTGTGAATATTATTTTTTGTTTACTATCCCGGTGTTTTATACTCGTTTGTACAATGTTTTGAAAAACTAAATAGTTTTTTAATGGAAAAAGAACCCTTTTTTGCATTTGCAGAAAAAAATACCTATAATCAAGGAGAGAGAACAACTTAACGATATATCAAAAGATTTGAAGTTTAAATCTAAATAGAAGCAAGAACAGCTATTAAATTTTGGGTTGAAATTTCATGCAAAATACACAACTATAAACATTTAAATGCCGTTCCGAGCCATATATTCAAATGAAAAATATTTCACAATGTGAGTAGCTACAAAAACAAAATATAAAAGCAAATTAAATAGATAATATAAAACAAGACAACAGAGAAAGCTTCAGTGTAAGATTTAGAAGAAAATTTAAAAGAGATAAGAATTGCAAGAAAAATACAATAGATTTGTAAGAAAAATGCAAAAGCAAATCCCAGTTACTAAGTATAATGATGGATATGGGGCACTTGAATTATAAATTATTATTTATGAATATACATTAAAATCATATTATTAAAAAAAACACAATACATTTTAACTCTTCCATACGGTACTTATAACATGTTGATTTACTTTAAGTATTATTTAATTTCTACTATTAGTTCACTCTCTCCCTATATATATGTATATATTAATAAAAAACTGTATTTAAAATGTATATGTATATATATATATATATATCTTGTTCACAAATTTTCAATCGTTAGTAAAATACTTTTTCTATTCATCCGTTTAAGTTCAATGACAGTTTTTGAAACTTATAGTGAATGACACTTGCTGTTAAAACAGTTTTTTTAAATATTAATTTATTAATAAAATTAAAAAAAAATAAATAGCGACAAACAAAAATAATACTCCAACAGCATATATAGCAAGTAAAATTCCCCTGCAGTGCAATGGATAGCGCGGTAGACTTCTAATCCGAAGTTCTGGGTTCGAATCCCACCTGTGATGGGCTAATTTCTGAGAACTTGGTTTTTTTACTATACTACTTTATTAGAATAATTAAATTTAATTATAACGAATAAATATAGTAAAAAACAATCAAATAGTCGAACACTCTATATACACTTGTGAAGATCCCCTTGGATCTCACTTTGAGAACGAGAATAATTTGGAGTCAGATAAGAGCCAGTAGCCATTTTTATAAATAACTTTATTTGGTTATCTTTCCCAAATAGACTCAAAGACTTTTAATAACAAATAATTAAAATTAGCTATATGAGGTTTAAAAGGGACTTTCCTTTAAATTAACTTAAATATTTAATGATCCAATTAACTAACAATTAGAATATCGATCACGAAGAGAATACCAAGATAAGAGATCCCAAAATTATATTCAATAATATTCCTATTGAACATTTAACTTTAATCTCACTCCAAATATAAAGCTTTATGAGACTTTAAATATAAATCAATATTTACCACACTGAATTTCAACTCTTCCTGATATTAATTTATCCAACTAGAAATCTTCAATAATAAATCTCTAACTTCACTATTATACCTTTCGTCTTCAATCTCTCTCTCCTACTGCTTTTTACTTTACTATTCCGTTTGATTTAAATACTTTATCTAATCTGCATATAACAAGGAATCCTGTCCTCTTTTTGGAGCTGATTGGAAATAGGTAGGGGAATTAAATTTCCCTAAAAAAGACGTCTCAGAAGGTTAGTGAGAAAGCTCCGTATAGGTTTGTCACATACTCATGTCCATAAATTAAGGATAATTCAGAATCACTCAGAAATTGATGTCAAAAATAAAAATTTCACCTGTAGAATTATCACACACTTCTTGAAGAAAAATTTGCAAATTACAGGAAACCACCAGATGGCGCGGATAGTACGTCACAACATACCAATGACGAGAGTGTAAGAGAGGGGTATATAAGGAATGGTTGCAAATAGGTAAAATTGTTCACAAGCGCTTTAAAATCTTTCAGTGCAATAATCGCACAGTTATGGCACAATGGAAGCATTTGGATGATTTTTTACATGGTAGAATTATTGGACGACTGAAATGTGGACGCACCCAGCTGGAAGTATCCGAGGAACTTTGAATCACCCAGAGTGTCATCTCCAGTCTTTGTCAGCGATTCCAAGATAATGGTAATGTAAGTAGATGTTACAGCTCAGGTCGCCCCCAAGTTACAATGCCGAATGAGGACCGGTATATTTGGCATTTACTACCAAAAGAAACAGACGGAGCACAACATCAGACCTGTCTCGTCAGCTCTCTTCAGCTACCGGTACGGCAGTTTCAAGGCAGACCGTGTACAGACGCTTAGGGCACATTGGTCTATATGCTCATAGGCCTGTCAGATGTGTTCCACTTACCGCAACTCACTGTCGCCTGCGATTAACCTGGAGTAGAGAGCATGCATTGTGGACACCACAACAGTGGTCTTGTGTGATGTTTTCCGACGAGTCCAGGTTTATTTTGCAGTCTGATTCTCACCGGACTTTAATATGGAGAGCGCCAGGTACCCGTTACCACCAAGAGAACACCATTGAACGACACCGTTACGGTGCTGCAGGATGGCTCGTTTGGGGAGGAAATATTCTTGTGGTTCCAGAACGGACCTGCATGTTCAAAGTGTAATGATGGCAGGCTAAATCTACCGGGATGTCATTCTGGAACAACATGTACGTTTGTTTCGGGGCGGCATGGGTGCTGAATTTCTGTTTATGGATGACAACGCTCGTCCTCATCGTGCAAACATCGTAGACGAATGACTTCAATTGGAGGATATCACCCGTATGGAATGGCCAGCATACTCACCGGACTTGAATCCAATAGAGCATGTGTGGGATATGCTTGGCCGACGAATTGCAGCCCATCAACCCCCTCTCACCTGTGTACCGGAACTTCGAGGGCATTGCTTGATGAGTGGTGTAATATTCCTCAAGATCAGATTGATAATTTAATACTCAGCCTGCCTAGGCGTTGTAAGGCCTGTATTGCATCGTCCGGGAGACATACTCCGTATTAACCATCATACTAACCATGTTATACTGTTTTTTGTAAATAGGTTCTTTTTTCAAATTTGCTCCGGGGAGTAAAAATCATTTTTTATTAATTATGTCAAACTTCTAGCATCTTTTTTGCTCTTTACGTTTTGACTTTACAAATAAGTCAAATTTCTTTTGTTTCTGTCTCTTTCTTTGCCTGAACTACATTATCCTTAATTTATGGACATGATTGTAAAAAGGAAAATAGAAAATTACAAGGATCTTCACATTCTATTTTGTCAATTAATATTGTGATTCTGTCATATGTGTATACATATTTATATTAATTATAATTATTTAATAAAAATAAACATAAATACTCTTTTTGTTGACCTAAGTAGGAATTGACTTTATTTCCTTTTTACATTACTTGTTAATTGTTCCATTAAGTACTTATTACGTGTTGATTTACTTTAAATATTATTTTAAGATATATTCTAAGTGTTTGTGTGTGTGCGGAATGGTGTTCCCTGAAAACACCATGCAGCAAGCTCTAATGGTTCCGTGTGTCGAAAAAGATTAAAGTCCACTGGTCTACGGTAAACGATTATTGGAAAAATTTTTTATTCGATTTATCTTTTAATATACAGCATCTCCTTTACAACTGATAAATGTATTGTTTTTTTTTTCTTTTATAAAATCAAATTAGCAGATCCTGAAGAGAAAAAGTAGCTATGTTTTAAGAGCAACTACCAAAATAAATCATCAATACTTCTCCGTAATCGAGAATTTCTCGAACTAGCCTTAGGTTTATCTGTAGTCATCTGAGTATTGAAATAAACTTTCTTCACTCTTTAACAAGTCAGATTTCAGAAGTCTAGTTATTATTGTAACTTTTAATGCAAGCACTGGAAACTCTTCTCATTAGGCTCTTGTAGATTCTAACGTATTGTTAGAATTCCCTTTGGTATCTGATCGTGAGAATAAGTTAAAAGCTGGATTCATCTGATTTTGCAACTGAATTTAAATTACGGAGAAGTGTTTATAAGAATAGGCTGTTTTGAGGAACGCATAGGCAAGGAATCTAGTTATTATTGCAATTAGAAGTTGAAGCCTTAGAAAATTCAGTGGTTGTAAACCTCTTGGCTCTCTTATATGCCATTTAATGTTCTAAAGATTAGCACAGAGACACTTCAAAACAAATAGAACTGTATACCCTAATAAGTCTTTTGAGGATCAATTTTAAATATAATAATGATTTTATCTAGAAATTTCTCCAAAGCAAGATCTAAATCAGTATTCATTATAATGCTCTTAGGTGGTTCATTAAAACTTTGTGAGAAGGAATTAAGATGCAGTAGATTTAGAGATTTCATTTGAAAAGTATTAAATTTTGCAATCAATTGGCTAACTTTTCTCTATAAATAAGATTTGAAGTATTTATGCATTGGGTTATTGTATTATTACCATCATTTAAACTTAATTTAATATAGTTAATTTAATTTTTAACTTAACAGCCTCAATTTTATCACTTTAAAATTATTGGTTGAAAGTTTTGAATATGTAAGCATTAGCTTACATCAACTCTAGTTAGAGCATTACTATTTTAAATATGTGTTTATGCAGTGCTTATCAAACTTTCAATACTGGCGCCCTCCTTTTCAATCACAATTTTTATCGCGCCCCCCTTATACATTAATAATGTACTGAATGCAATAATGGTGCTCTTTTTGATGCTAAAGCTACAATCTTTATTATAAACCGTACAAATTGATAACATAAGTATTAAATTTTGTATATGTTACTTTTAGGCAAAAAAAAAAATTAAGTAATAGGCTAATCATTATGTTATTTTCCCTTTCTCTAATTTTTAAATTGGAACACATCGCAAAATGCGGTGGTTGCTTAGAAGACAAAATATAGATATCAGCTAAATGTAGAAAAAGAACTCAGAGGGTCAATTTCTAATCATAAGCATTCCTTTTTAAAACTTTGCTTTGTAAGACAAGCCCATGGATGTCGCTAATACTTATTAAACTTGTTCTTAATTTAGTATTAATTAATTAGTTATAAAATACTCTGTGCAGCACTGATACATTAAAAGTATACCGGCTGAAGTACCCGCTCTTTGCACGTGTTCATTTATAAGAAAATAAAACATTATTGATATAATCGCTTAATTGTAGGGTGAGTAAAGCCAAGTGTGCGACAATGTTTACAAAAATGTAAAATGATATTTTTTAAATGATTGCTCAAATTATAATTAGTTTTAAGTGAACTGTTATTTTAAGCCTCAAAGAATTAGCATTTGGAATTGATGTTGAATAATGAACAATAAAAAAATTCTGATGAAGAATAATTGTATTATTTTTAATATTTAAAGCGAAAAGACTGCAACATGTTTTAACGCTGAAGCAGGCGCGCACTCGATACTAATGGTCGAGCCGGGTTATTGAGTCACCCCAATCCTTTTTTTTTATATTTATTTTTATAGTACACAATAACGTAATTCCAGTGAATAATTTAATTAAGAGGAAATATACTCACCCCTACTTTCAAGGACACAGAAAATATTTTGGAGAAAAATTTATCACACCGGGAACTCAGACAAAACAAGTACCTTAAGATCGTAAAAAAACGTCTGTCACTCCCAAAAAAAGAGGGAGATATGTGACAAATATATTTTAGTTCACGTTAAAATTGTCAAACAGGAGGATAGTGTCAGGGCCATTGGTAACAATTAAACAGTTTTGCCAGAATTACAGATTTCGTGCACTCTGTGCTCTGCGTGACCGCTCCCGGATTTAAAGTGTATTTAATACAATATGGATGTTCTAAAAAAATTATGTAAAATGTTTTTCATTATGCTTGGTTTAGTAATCCTTCAAACTTCCCTAAATGAAAAAAAAACAAATACATAAGAGCAGGGACGTAACTAACCGTACAAGTAAGCTCGAAGGTCAAATCGCAGCAAATACATTCTGCTGCCTACAACTGATGACAATAATATATAATAGTGATGAATTTTTTATCTTCCTAAAATTTTTTTTGATTATGGGTCCGAGTTTTGTCTTTCCTCTGAAAGAGTAGCTTTTTCGCTTTGAAAAGAAACGTAATAAAAAAAATCTCTCATCATTGGATTACAACAAATTGAATAAAAGTTTTTTTTTGGTTATAGTATCAAAGATAGCTAAAAAATGAGGTTTTGAAGTAGAAGCTTTTATTTTTGATGATGTAAAATCGCAGATATTATATATATATTATTTCCTTGTAAATGTGTATATTTTTATTATGTCAGAAAGTATTTTGTTTTACTTCATTCTAGTAAATAATTTTTTTAAATCTTTTATTTTCTATATGCTCGTGCCCCCCTTGTAGGTATATCGCGCCCCCACAGTTTGAGAAACACTGTGTTTATGGATGAATAAAAAATTTCAATTAATGTCACATAAGAACAATTGGCAATGAATCTCAAAATTTTGAACTATGGTTAAGAAATGAAGATGATTCTTGAGCTGTTAACTTTCTTCATTCTTGACTTCCACATCTCATTTTGAAAGATCATTGAGAACGAAATCAACGACGAAAAGTCTAACAGCTTTAATTTTTCAGCGCAAACCCAAAGTGGAATTTAATGGAATAAAAAGTCCAAAATATGGACCTGCACTTCGCTTGAATAGAAATTAGGAACCATTTTTTTTACTGGGACAGCCCATGTTTGCACACAAGAGCAGCCAAGTTTAAATTAAAATGAGATCAGTATTTTGAGCTATAAAAAAGGTTTAATTATTTTTTATGACACAAATACAATGGCATTAGTAATATGTGCTACATTATGATAAATAGTAACACCAAAAACTCTCTCTTCAACAGTTTGCATCCGCTTCGCTACCTTTAATTAAATAACTTTAATGTCGATTTTTTATTAATTTAAGCATGTCTAATCTTACTGTCGTAAGTCTGATTTTAGAAGTAATTTCTTAAGAGAAAACATTCTACTCTAAAAATTAATTTATAAAAGAAGCGCTTTTAAAAATGTAACAAAGTATTTGGTTAATATAACAAGCTTTTTGCGTTATTAATATGCAGGTAGAACGCTAATGTGAATAATTTTGCTAAACGATGGGCAATATAAAAAATGTGGCAGTATTCTTTTATTTAAAAAAGTTATACATAAAAATTAAATGTTAGAACTGGATAAATTTTTCGTACTTGTGGAAAACACTTTATGTAATGATTTGATGTTTTATTAATGTCACAATGTGAAGTTGAGTGTTGGCTGTTAGCTTCATACCTCATGATTTTGATCTTCCCTCAAATAACGAGGCTAACACCCAAAGTGCCATATCATCTCCAAACCCGTCACCGATAAGCAATGCATTACTTTTTATGCAACATAAATAAATTAATTAATTTGAAGAACCTCTACACACAGGGGTGTTTATTTGAACCACCGACCTACCTGCTCACTGCTACGCCATGCATGCCTTAGACCAATGGTGTCCAACCTCCGGGCCGTGGACCGGTACTGGTTGGTGGATCAAATAGTACCAGGCCGCCTAAGGAGCATTAAATTATTTCCCTTTAAATTACTGCGATGCATTTCTCTCGGGTTTGTGTGACCTTCCAAGGAAATATTTTATCTTCTATGTTAAATTACTTTATATTCCTTTTTTGGTGTAACTGTACTTTATTCTGAAGGAATATTTAAATACAATTAAACTAAAATTATGAAATCAAAACAATCTAAAGTTTAAACCATTAAAGTCCTACCCTCAGCGAGCAGCGGTAAAATTATCAAAAGGATGTCCGGTCCGCAATGATAAAAAGGTTGGGATGACTGGAACGAAAAGGAAACCCCATTCGAGCCAGTCATTCATCGCTTTTATTTCTGTCTTTTGTTGTTTGCGACTTGCCAAAAAAGGGGAAGCTCCATACCTCCTTTCAAGACAGGAAAGTTGGTGTTGGTATCGATGCATTTTCTGGACCATACTTAGAGAGGGCTCTGTTTGTCCAGCTATTACTGAAACTATTATACATCTCCAGCAAGTTTGAGTGTAATTGAAAAGTTTTTTTTTTTGCCATTGTGGTCAATCTCTTGTTGAGATGGCAAGTTTAGTTGACGCATGCACCATAGCCATGTCCATCACTAGCCGTCTTAGATTTTCCATGGATTGAACGCATAATCAACCAGTAGCGTTAGACTGTGCTGCTATCTGATGTTGAATTCCTGAATTACCACTGAAGAACCTAGGCAGAGATGTTAATTTGAACCATTGACCTACCAGTTCACTGCTACTCCGTCTTTGTTTTAGACGACCGGGACAAAAAAGAAACCCTTATTCTGGCCAGTTGTTAAGCGCTTTAATTTATGTCCTTTGTTGTTCGTGATTTGCCAAAAAAGGGGCTGCTGCCAATCTAATCTAGATTTTGGTAGAAGTATGTAAAATCTTATTATTTGGTATGTATTGGATTTCAATGTTCTCCCGTGACTCAGGTAAGAAGTTTTGCAATTAAATATTTTAACCTTTGTATGCTATGGTAAATTTACAGGAACGCAAAATTCAGTCTGTTTGAATAAAAATAAGATAATTTGTTGCTTGTGTATATTTGTATAAAGAACTTTGCTTAATTTTAAATTAATACAGCTAAATAACTGTAATTAAGTGTTAATTTTGAAAAAAAAAGTTTATACACAATCATAAAAACACATTAAAAAGTTTAGAGCATAGTTTTTTTTCTCCTTTGTAATATTTTACTCTTATTTCGTTGAAAAGTAACAAAGAACAATTGATGACTGTTGTTCGAAAGAACTGATTTATTCAAAGTCCCTCACGGAATGTGGTTTTCAAGCAAGAACAACCAAGTTTCATGAATGAACGAAAATCGATTCATTATCCTTTGAATGGAATCTCTACTAAAAGAAATGAACGCAGTTTGAGTTTCAATTTTTAATTTTTATACGAAGTAAACAGAATTGAAAAATACTCTGAACGGAGTCACGTATTCTGGATTCACGAACTGAGGTCATTATGAGACTAAAAGCAACCATGACAGCCGCTCGTCAAAAAGCAATTACTGCATCGATTAATTTATTAATCGATTCAAGAGCTTTTTCTCCGATGGAAGAGCCTAGGCCATTTCTCCATCAATAGTCTCGTTCGACACATTATGTGGATCCAACCGAAATCAGCCTTTGTGTCTAACACCAGTTACCAATAATTGTTTGTTTACTTTGAAAGTCTGTTTGTTATATTATGAAACTAGTACTAATTATGTATTCAACAAAATGAAAATATAGTTAACGGGCTGGAAATGCTAATTGACCATTGTTCAGTAAAATGTTTTGCAAAGTTTAGTTTGTTTGTTGAACTAATGTAAATTCTTACAATGTATTTTATTTTGTAAAATTTATTGAAATGTCTTATTAACACTCAATCTTCTAACATGGTATTTTATTGTTTGTGCATAGCGTTTATGAATAGAACCAAGATTTGAAATACATTTTAATACTCCGAAATAAATATGCTAATTGTTCGCTGGTTCAGATATAAAACTAATTCCATTCTATTATTTTGTTAACTTTTCTGTTTGAAACAATCATTTTGTTTTCAAATTAAGTTCGAAATATTGCTTTGTATTTTGAAATACATAATGCATTTGCTACATTATGCATTAAACGGGAAATATTGTATATTTATGCAATATTTTGAAATTTAAATGACGTGGTTCAATAAGCAGATACTTATGTTACCTGTTGTGTATGGACTTATATTTCCTTTAATACTGCGACAGTTTTTTTTAAATGTGTTCTTTAATTTTAACAAAGCTTTAATAATTTCAGAGTTGGGCTATAGCAGCATAGATACTTTAGAAATGGCGTGGAATTAAGGTGGAACACGTTCGGAGAACTTTTTGACAAAATAACATTTAAACATTTTATAAATGCTTTTTAGGACTCAATAGCAATAAATACTAATATATAACCAACAACATTGAAAATGAATTGCCTAAATTTCACAAAAATCACAATTATAAGTGAAATCTTAGCAATATTTTTGTAAAACTTCAAAGCAATTAGAGAAAAAAATAATAACCCTATATTAGTAAAAGTATTACCCAAGAAAATTAGATACATTTATCTAGAGAATGTACTAAAATTTTACTGCTTTATTAAAATTGGAAAATTTTAGAGGTGATTGAGTAATATTATAAGAAAAGTCCCATTCTTTATGAGACCATTATTTAAAAAACAGGCCCTAACTCAATGAGTATTTATACAAAAAGAAATATTTTAGTACATTCTTTAGAAAATAGCATAACTATCAGGTTGAAAAAGTTTTATAGAAATACATTTGTAATATTTTGAGTTATTAGACTCACCATGATAGATTTTGAACAATTTAAATGCCTACTTCTGGTAGAGGAAAGACCCACTTCCGGTTTTTCTAACTTTATAAAATTAATTGTAGCTTGGCCTCTAGGTAGCGTAGAATCAAAACAAAGTATGTTTTGTATACCCAAAAGAAAGCTTTATTCAATAAAATAAAAAAAAAAATATCTGTCTTGACTGAATTCGGTCATTTGCAACGTGTTCGGATACCTTAAAAGACAAGACGTTAAGTGTTATATGTATATTTATATAATCAATAATCATGCAAACATTTCCATTAATCTTATTAAACAAAGCATACAGTTTTGGTCAAAACAAGTGAGCCGCAGTAGTATATTTGCAAACTCTAAGCTCAGGAACTAATATTGTTGGGTTAAACATAGTTCTAAGGTCAGATAACCTTCTACATTGACTGTATAACGGAGCTGAAAGGTAGAGAAGGTAGAGACAAATAATAAATTTTTAAAACTACTCTAAAAGATTATAAACATACTATATAAATATAGTACATTTTTCATTAAGTACATTAATACGTGAAAGAGGAAGTAAATCTTACCTTTATCGAAACTGTCTAACATAAAGAAATTATGATTAATATTTTAAGGTATGTGACTACCTTTTCGGAGCACTTTTTTCAAATATATAAATTTTCAAATAAATAAACACTTTTTTATTTGAAATGGAGCATAAAACTAGGAATTCAAGTGCAGTTTCCACAAAATTAAAAATAATTTTGGATTTATCGGGAATTTTGAGTGAAACTTTAGTGAAAAATTGCAGTTACGGTAAGGCTTGTATTGAAAATTCTAATTAATATATTTGAATAATATTTATACAGTATATAAATAATATCTTTATCTATACTTGGAACTAAAAGATTTGTAACACTTTTAAAAGTTTTTGAAATATGTAATTTTTTTATACAAGAACTCAATTTTTTACAAGAAATTAATGTTATTTTCTCACAAAAAGAGCAATAAATTGCATAAATAAATACACAGAGATTAGATAATAGTATGTACTGCAGATGAAATAAATTAAAACAATTTCTGAAAATTTCAATTCAATATCTTAAAAAGAAGATCTTTAGTGAAATTTACCGTGCAGCAAGAAATTGAAAAACATAGTATCTCAAAAATTACATTTAAAGATTTTAATACATTATAAAACATTTTCTACTAATTTTGCATTTTTTAAACTCACCATATTTATACGTCAAGAGGTCTTTAGCTTCATGTTTCCCTAATTTGGGATTTTTTAAAAATCTTTTGAGGTTTTCTGGAGAGTTTTATAGACTATAGTAATTGTTGTTTTTATTAAAATTTTGATAGAAAATTGCAGTTACACAAAATTCTAATAAATGCATTCAAATAATATTTATACAGTGCGTGTATAATATCTTTATATGTGTTATAAAATTAAAAGATTTGTAATACTTTTTAAAGTTTTTTAAATATGCCAAATTTTATGCAAAAACACGATTTTTTTAAAAAATGTATGGATTTTTTTTATAGAAAAGCAATAAAGTACATAAATATATGCACGCATAATGGATTTTGTTTCATTACACATATCGAACTCAATAAAAGATGGTTTGAAAATTTCAGTTCAATATCTTAAAAATATTTTGTGTAGGGATCTCTTCCGGTTTTGTAAACTCCATTTCCGGTTTACTAATTATGCTATAACTTTGCTTCTAGATATCGTAGAAACAAAAATAGAGGGTTTTTAAAATCTTAAATGTATGGGCTATAAAATAAATGCGTAAAAGAACTTTCGAAAATTGTCACCAAAAGGGCGAATTTTGGATTTTAAATGAATTATAATTATAGCAAAGTAAATGTAAAAGTCGTACAAATTTGAAAGGTATTAATAGGATGGAAAGGACCAAAGATTATTTCAAAAAGAGGCTAAATGAAAACAACACAAAAGAATGCCGAGAAAATAATCCTTGGCTTCACTTTTGATTGTGAGTAGAAATGAGGTGTGCAAACTAACATAAAACAAAATTTTAAATATCAATCAGTGGCATTGGATTTGAACGAAAATGTTGAGGATAAACCAATATATAATAAAAGAAGTTTTCAGACAAGTCAATAGTAGTGATCTTATAAGAAATATTATTAAAAAATGGTGAAAATCGCTGTTAGGGAGTACTTTACAATGTTTACATAAAACAATTGGACTATCTATACATCCAAAAATATTTTAATTTATTTTTTTACAAATGCCTCATACAGCAATACCACATATGCCATTAGTGCATGTGCCCTCCATTTTTTTTCGACTGTAGAACTAAGACTTATTAGTGCAGGGCACTGGTCCAATTGTTTAGTGGTCGCATGCTGACAAGAGTCATACACAGTGCAGTCCGGTGAGTTAGCGTAACCAATTCTGGTCAAAGGGGATCTCAAACATTTATGCTCTGTCAAAAATTTGCAATGAGCTGCAGCACATCATTACTAGGAGCCTCAAGAATCGGTTCTTGTTTATGATTGCCCAGTTCTTGTTCTTCAATATATCCGCAGCTTCCATTTTAAAATTATACCTAAGGGACATATAAGTAAAAGGCCTTAAGGAATTAAAGGCCAAAATTCTCGTGGATCACAATGACTTGATAGCCTGCTATATCTAAAAATATGAAAAAAATCGTAATTACATACTACTTTTCTTTAAAAAAAGTAAACAATAAATAGCTAAACTCTTGCCAGCAGACGAAGCTTGTAGCAAACTCTTTTAATGTGTTTATATAGATTACCATTAATATTAATAATTTTCCCTTAATACTAACTTAGTATAAATTTCACATTTGTGGAAATTTGTAACATTAGTTTTAGATCATAATTATTATGTTTTTTTAAAAGTGATTTAATAGTATCGTATTTATTCGAATCTAAGCCAAGATCGATTCTAAGCTGTACCCCAAACTCTCAACAAATTTTCGTGAAAAATGAAAAATAGTGTAAATGATTTATTGATATCCAATTTTACGAAATTAAAATAAGTTTTAAAAAGAACTAATAAGAAGTGAATATTTAGTTAATTTATCAATTTAAAAAACTTTTAAATGCATACATGAACCTGCAATTGCTCTAAGTGCCCCATTTAATGAATTTTTCCTTCGATTTTAATCCACATTCGATTTTCAATAGCATTAACATTGAAAAAAAGGTGTGGTTCAGATTAGTAAAAAGACAGTATATTATTTATATCTATAATAAATAAATAATGAATCCTCAGAATCAAAACTATGAATAAACTTTTATTTTTTAAACAATTACTAAGTTCCTTGCTATTTTTATAATAGCTTTAACATCTAGTTGAGGGGTGGTCAACCTTTTTAGTAAGAGTGTCACTATCAGATAATAAATCATTATGCGTGCCATATCAAGCAACTTCCAACTTTTCCTACTGACAAAAAGATATAAAAAAAATGACAAAATGTTACTTATTGGCTTATCGGATTTTTCCGCAAAAATAGCATATTTTTTTATACAAGTATAATTGCATAAACAAGTCAAGTCTAGTCTAATTAAGTATTTTATTTTGAATAATGTAATAAGTACTTAGGGTTCAATATAATAAACTTTTTACTATATTCTTAATAAACTTTTTACTATATTCTTAATAAACTTTTTCAGGTATGAGATAAACAGTACTTGCTTAATGTGGCTTTTGAATTTATAGTTTTTTTTTTTTTTTTTACCAAATATTCTGTATTAGGATACTTCTTGAAGATGCAAACAAAATTAGGTTGTTTTAGGGGTATATTAATTAATTTTAACCAATATTACTATTTCATTATCATCGTAAAAGAAAACATTTGTTCACAAACATGTATTGATCCAAAACCACAACAATATCAGACAACCAAACCGAGTAAATTTAGAAACATACACACAAATATCCAAAATTCAACAGAATTATGATCACTTGAGTTGAACTCAATTTCTTATATTTGGTTTTCTATCTGTTATGAGTGATGTAGGCTAGTAATTCCGATTTGGACTTCAAGTGGGTAATATTTAACGTTTAGGAGAAATTAAAAAATAATTTATTAAAAGATCAGCATTTTTTGTATCATCTCGGAAATCATCCAATCTAGAACCGAATGAATTCTTCAAAAGGAATATTAAATTTTTAAATTTATTACAGCTGTGAGCATTATTAACTTAGGTAGATATTTACAGCATTATTGTGTCGAACGTGATATTTTTTCCCTTCAAAATAAAGACATAAGATGTAAAAATTTGGTTACGAAAGATATATGACCAACAAGGGTAGGTAAAATACAATCTGTTTTTAAAATATTAAATTTTAGTTTTCTTAATTGCCCCATAATATCAGTAGGAAAAGCTTAATAACATTCTTGAGTATCAAGCATTCACCGAGCAGTTCATTGTTTTCCTCCAGATAATTTAGAACACGCTCCCTCAAATTCAAACATCTCACGAGTGCACTACCTTTGGAAAGAAAGTGGACACAACAATGAAGGAGTATTCTTTACATGATAATTTTTCATTGTAATTCAATTAATTGTGTTTAAAATAAATTTTCAGAGTTTTTTTTTTGTCTGAGACAGTAAATTTTATTGTTGTTGTTGTCGTGTGTATATTATTGGGGTACATACAAAGTACATGAGAAATATGAACAGAAACATATAACACAATCACAGAAGAATATAGATTTTATTACATAGAACATAAGATGTGTGTGTGTATGCTGCTTTTCTTTCGAGACGGGAATCCATTTCAGGTGAAAGTCCGATTCCTTTCCCCGAAGATACATCCATGACTTACTCGGGATTCGAACCCGAACCTACTTGATTACAAGCCGAGTGTCATAACCACCATACTGGGTGGGGCGGCTGGCGTTTTAATAAAATTGCAACAACAACAAAAAGAAGTATTTTTTATTATTATATTTTCAGTTTTCCAATAAGTCTTCACGTGCCACTGTTACAACTTTGCCGTGACACACACGTGCCGTGGGTTGGCCACCCCTGATCTAGATAATGGATAAAATTTCATACAGTGAAAAATCTTTCAAAAAGTGGTGATACAAAATGTAAAGCTATCCGTAATTTTACGTGTATATATATACCGCAATTTGACGGTTTCTTGAAATGACATCTTGAAGGTTGATTAAGAATGTAGTTTTTGAATAAAAAGGCAGGCATTGATTGCATTTTTAATTTGAAATGATCATATTCATAAGACTCTTCAGGTACTCCTAGCCATGATTGTACAGCGTGCGAAAGCTTTAGAATTGTTTGAAGCAGGTGTCAGCAGAGAAAGCGAAGCAGAAAGAAATATTTTCATATGGTTTTACGATGTTACAGTTTCTTGAAAAAGGGGAAATTGCCAAAAGTTTTTGCTTATTCAGCAGGGAGTTAAAATTGAAAGTGATTGATGCGCCAAAAATTTGGTTGAAATAAATTCGGCGTGGTGTTGAGTAAATTATTAGGTGATGTAGATTCATCATGTATTTATGCATAAGCTTATACTAACTTTAGAACATTATTGAATTTAAAACTTTGTTTCAAATTTCTATTCTGTTCCGAAACGTTGTTAAAACTTAATTTTTTGTAAGTGAAATTTCAATTCATATATTTTCAGACTCATATAATATAAATTCTAGTGTTTACTTCATCATGAAGTTTGAACATTATGTTTATAAAGTTTGTGATAAATTTTAATACACAAAGTACGATTTGCGACAAAATGAAGCAAGAAAAGTCAGAATTCAATTTATACAAGATCCCAAATGTACCATTCGAACTCTGAACAACCAAATTATTCGTTGGCAGTATATTATAAATACCCAAGGATCTGCACCCGTACGATTCATTGTTTTAAAAAGAAAATATGAAAATCAAAGTATGAAGCCATATTGGACATATCAACAGCAGTATTCTCACATATTTGTAATGTCAGATGTTCAATGTGTTCATCGCGCATATCAAGGCATGCTTGAGAATCGTGAGATGGATGGGTACACACATCGCAGCAGCGCAGTGTGACCGAATTACAAGCTGCAGACAAGCAACTAAGTCCATTTGTGCAGTCACTACGTCCCCATACACCAATGCCTTGAGATGGCTCCATACAAAAAAACCCAATGGTGGGAGATTTGGTGACATTGGTGGCCCTAGAACTGTAGCCATAAGTTCATTCAAGTGGCTGGGGTATGCCATATCCACCCAACCACGTGAAGGAGCACAGAAATGCACCGGAGCCCATCATTAACCATTCTGCATCATCATTCATTCATTATCATTCACCGCATTTTTCTCGCAAACTATAGACCATACCGTTAAAGTTTTTCGACATTTCTTATGTTCCCCCAATATGAAATCTGTCTGGGCAGAGTTTGGGTGCTAATTTTAGTCCACCCTGTATTTTACTTAGGTTAATTAACATTAAGCAAATCCTTTAAATTCCTTCTGGGGCAACGAATGTATAACATAGAATGTGTGTAAATTTATTTATGGAAATATTTTGATGAAGAAATATAAATATTTTTAAATAACCATAGCGGTTCTTTTCAATATTCATTAGTAATATGTACAATAAATAGTTTGACATATTTCAAATGCAGTTGCATTTATATCGTTTGAGGTAAAGTAATTGAAATTTAGCTTTTCAAAATATTTTTTGAATTCATTCAACTAATTTATATATGAAACTGTTTTATTTGCAATGAAAGATGGAAATCTTATCAGTAGAAAACTTTTTTGTTTAGTTGATACTATTTTTGAAACTTCGTAGTATTTGATTACAATAAGATTATAATAAATACACACATATGATAAAATATATTTTCATTAAACAAGAGTGGTGTCATAGAGATTAAAAGCCAGAGATCGGGTTATGAAGTAAATAAATATTTTTTTCATTTTAATATTTAATAATAATAAGCTGTGCGTGTAAAAATCTATCTTTAGTAAATTTATATACTCACAGACTTTCTAAAAATTTAAATAAACATAAACAAATATATTCTTGAACTATTTCAACTGTTACACAGTGATATTTCGTAGACTATGTTTCGCAAACAGATACCATTTGTTACTTTTTCAAACTAAATAATTAAATAGATATATATTGCTACATATAATCTTGGCTTAATAGTTCATCATACCGTATTTACTCGAATCAAAGCCACTCACCAAATTCTCAAAATGATTTTGTGAGAAAATTCCGTCATCGATTCTAAGTTACACCCCCAATTCTCTTCACGTTTTTGAAATAAATAATTTCTAAAAAATGTCGAAAAGGTTTATCAATATCCGATATTAATTATTAACTTATTTTACTAGATTTCAAACTCTCAAATACATACTTGAACCTATAATTAATCTAACCGTCATTATCATAATTCGAAAATAATTCGTCACTCCTATTGTCACAGCTGACTTCGGAACTGGAGACCGAGCCACTCAATGCGTTAGTTATGCAACATTTTTTTTAAAAAATGTATTATAGATACATGTAAAATAATTATGAAAGACTGTTGAACATTTACAAGCTAAATCCATTTGATTTTGCTTACGCCATCGACGTATATTAGTTCCATCCGTGTCAGATTTTCAGTGATTGCTGCTCCGTTTCCGGTTTTTTTTCATAAAAAAATTGCCTCCCTTTTCATACTTGAGTCATAGTGGACTCGTCTTTAATCTATTTTTGATACCTTTAATGTCTAGGTGATTAAAAGAAAGTGCATTTAAAATAAATAAATAAAATCCTAAATACTAGAACACAATGTTATGTAAAGGTTAGTTTGAATACTGGAGATAAATTGCGGAATGGGATGAGTCATCGATGCAAGTGGTCACATTGGATGCTTAAAATTTTCCTTTCGAAATATGGGTGGAAATTCAATTCCACCATTCAACAAATATTTTGCTTCGAATCTAAGCAGCACCCGATTTTCTTTAGCATTAACACTCGAAAAATAGTGCGGCTTAGATTTGAGTAAATAAGGTGTGTGAATTTATATATTCTTGATTTAAATATTTCAGTACATTTAGATCAATATTTCTCAGACTAAATATTTAATGAGAGTAAACACACGTCTCAGATTAAATATACAAGGTATAGATAATTACTTTTATATGAAATATTTAATAGCCGTAAATTCATAAGCTCTCATATTAAATTTATTATAATTACTAAATCTAAATCTTAAGGATTTTTTTTTATCTTAAGAAAATGTATACTTTTAAGCAGACATCTAACTCATATGTCTTTTGTGATGATGTATGTACAGTTTTGTTAGAAAAACTAAACCACACACTACACACATACACACAGCAATGAAACTCTCGGAGGCTTTGTGAGTCCTAAAGCTTTCCGAAGAAAGACCCCAGTGGCGTGAAAAAAAGCCGTAAAAGCCTAAAATAACCTTTGCGGTGGACTAAACAAAAGTGGAAAGGCTCGATAATAAAGTAACGGGTCCCTTTTCGTGTTGGCTTTACATATTACCCCTGGGAGAAATGCCTTCAGATTAAGTACACAGGAATCTGTGCTAAACGTACTGCTCAGCACACTGTTATGTTCCGGAGACCAGCGCCATAATATTTTTCAAGTATTTTCTTTAGACACAGCCAAAGAGGCGAGGCGCTATACGGAAATCAAACAAAGGAAATTTATTTGGGTATAAGTTTCTTTTTTTCATTCTTCTTTTCATTACTTATAGATTTTTTATAGAAGTTATTTAATGAGAAGTTAGACGCATACACTTTCTAGTAAAATTAATGAACTAGATGATGAAATTCAAAGTACAACCTGAATTTTGATCACGCAAATGTCAAAAGGATAATGGAAAATTATTCTTCATTTTTCTTTTTATTGTAACTTTAGCCTCATTTGAATATCAAACTCTTTCATTGAAAAAAAATATATATGTTTTCTTAGAAAATTTGCAATGTCCAGTGGAAATTAAATTCACTCTCTTTTTTTATCAAGTTCAACTGGTTTGGTGGCCTAATCATCTTCTAGCTTCTTTTCAATTATAATGGCGATTGTAACTGTGTAGTGATCACAATGGAATACAATTCGTCATTTAAAATAAACGATTATTTGGGTGTAGTAGTTAGAATGTGGACTTCGTAGAAAAATTATCAGTTACTTTATTTTCACTTTTTTTTATCATGAACATTAGTAAAAAGGTAATAAATTAAAGCAAATGTTATTTCAGTAGAATACTTTACCTTGACTCTAATGAATGCACTTTTTCTTAATATTCCCTTCATCCTTGTATTTCTTTTATGTGACTTTTTGTGTCATGAAATTTTGATACATATCATTCTTAGGTCCGTGGATATAATTTTAATATGGTTATTACTTCATTTAGTACCAACAATAGTTTTTTTTAAAATTTAACGTAGGATTTATTTAATGTGTGTAGGATTTGTAAAATCATTAATCATTATTGGGTGCAATGAATTACTAGGAAAAATATTACATACTTCATTTCTTCGTAGTAGCACACGAATTGTGATAGGCTTGCACCACTCTCTCGTGCACCTAGATGTGTGGGAGGTAGCGAAGAAACACTCGACATGATCTAATTAATCTATTTATTTATCACCCAATTAAATAGTAAGAGAATGTTTCAAGGCTAACCAAGAAAGTGGAACAACGAGGGTAAAACGCGAATGATTAAGAGACTATAAAACTTGATCATTACCTTAATAAATGATCTAACCTATCATCCGAATTAATCTAATATCAATTCAATCTCGGTGAACAATCGTCACTTTAAAACTTCTTCCTAAGGAGTTCTTAATCACAATAATTCAAATATGACATTTTCAGTAGCAATTTCACCTGATTCGAGTATATCTCATTTCCTACTCTCTATTAAGCTAGAGAACTTCGACTATATATATAGTAAGTTAATTTAAATATCTCGATTCTCTTCTTCCGAAGGGTTGGTTGTAACTAAAGCGAATTGATATTCCAAAGATTTCCCAAGAGGATTAATTGATGGAAAGCATAGAGATTCGTCACAAAATGAAAAAAAAAATATTCTTAAATAATATATATATATAATATATATATATATATATATATATATATATATATATATATATATATATATATATATATATATATATATATATATATATATATATATATATATACACTTAATGAGCTATTTAACATTTATGGAAGCCTTTAATGAAAACTGCAAATTACAGACTGCAAATTGCAAAATTGCTGATTTATATACACATACTAAAATGCAAACTTTATAATAGGGGAGAAATATATTAAATATGAGAGCTTCACAGAAAACGACAAAAGGTTCATATGTTATGTTAAAAATAATTAATTCTTTTCTAGAGAAAGAGGAAATAATTTATATTACTTATCTGTCATGGAAAATGTTTAAATCTCGTGTTGTTATTAGTTTTAAGCTAATTCAAAAAAGACTGAGACTGATTCCTATCTAATTAGTGCATTAAAGCTCATTTAAAATTTTATTGCCTTATGCAGACATACAATACAAAAATGCGTGTAAACATACATAATTTCAAAGAATATTTAATTAATAAGTTAGTTGTTGTAAAAAACATACATATCCCATCTTTAGTTTGCGTGAAATAAAGTTAATATTGTTATTGTATATTGCAGTTCTTATGCTCTTCAGCAAGTATATTTTTTGAAAAAAAGAATTTACTTATCTAAGAGACTAATGAAATATTTAATATTAAGAGATATAATTATAATATTTTCTCAATGAAATCAAAGTTTTTAATTAAATAGCAAGTTAAACATATTGCTCTTTTTTAAAGTACACTATTTAATAAATTTTAATAATTTATAAAATTTTGATATTTAACTTAGAACTTAACGAACCAATATTTTAAATTCTAATATTTTATAAAAGTAAACCTACTTCACTACTACAGCTTGTGAAAACCTGAAAGTATTTCAAAACCTGGCTTAAGACTTTTGACAAAGTGAAAAACTGGTTTCCCGTTTTTTTAAGTCATAATTTCTTAATGTATATAAAAGTAAATGGACTAGTACTTAATATATATAAAATATAAAATAAAACCTACATTTAATAAATGGTTGTTATAAAACAGGGGGAAATAAAAATATACAGTACAAAATTTACCAATTAGATGTATTTATTTAAAAATTATCTAAAATAAGAAGAAAAATAACATGTTCTATAAATGTTTCTTTTAAATAAAATTATGCTTAAATGAAAGTAATGCATCCGATGCGTCATATTTCATTTACGAACATAATTTCGCATGTTTTACCACGGATGAAAAACCTTTTTAACGATCTGTTGATACAGGTTGAATCGATGCAAGTGCATTTAGAGCAAACTTAAAGTTCAATAGATAATATAGCCTATTTTTTCAGGTTATTTATTGAAATTCATTTCTGAATTTATTGAAATTAATTGAAAAAATCTTTATTTTCACAGTTATAATGACTTAACTATGTCAGGTGTGAAAATATTGTTTTTCTGTCTATTTGAATTTAAAACTAATTCCACTTATTTCACTGCAATATCTTACTTATTTACTATTTAAACAAAATATTTATTTACAAATAACGTTACACAAAATATACAATCATTCCCACAATATACGTTTCATTTGCATACATAAATTTAAGTTTAATTAATTTACAATATAAAATTATTTCATAAATTACTGCTGAAAAAGGAAATTATTTATCACCTGAAAAAAAAAACTAGTTTCACTATTTTTTAAAACCCGGTTTTTATGGTTACGTAAATTTTAACAAGAAAAAATATAGATAACCGGTTTCACATTCCATTACCTTGCAATTCCTATTCGCTTCCCATCTAAAGAATAAATAACTTAAAATATGAATGTTTTTTTTCGTTGTATAAATGACAATACTCCATGATCTTTTTTAAAAAATAAGTGCAAAGCAAATGTTTTTAAATTTCTGATAGATTACCAGAGCATTTTCCGAAAAAAATACTTCTTTAACTTGTATTCGTTTTTAATAAGGTGAAGATAGCAAAAATTGAAATTCTGTGTCTATATCTTTATTATGTGTTTTGAGAAAAGTAATTTAGAAATTTTAAATAATTCAAATTGCTATCTTTGATATCTCAATAGAATTATACTTTTTTTGTGTTTTATCTAAATAAATTTATTCAAATGTCAAATATCATTCCTCTCTTTAATTTCACAAAATTTCTGATGAAGCGTTTCATTAAAATAATGACTAGATAACAATTAACTTTTAACTTTAAGAAAAAAATGACATCTTAATCTTCTGTTTAAAAGTAACATTATAAGACTGAATCAAACACACGGTTGCTTATGCTTAGATTACAATCTGACATTATACTTGCTTTGATAGCAAAATCACTCTTAATGTAATTAACTTAGTAACTAATCATTTTCAAACCAGATTATAACCATACTTTTTGACTGCTTATTTCCATTCTTTGATATTGAGATTTATTTGGCAGTTTGAATGGGATTTTCAATTAATAAAATGGCCAAAGCATTTATGGAACATGGATAGGATGCTAATAACCTTCGAATTCATTAGTTATCTGAGATGACGTCAGACACAAAATATTTTATGAGACAATTCAAACGGAAATTTTCCTTGTTATGTGTTCATCTGCATTTAGGGACAAAAGGACAGGTAATCAGTTGACTCTGTAAAAAAGTGTTTTCAATTACAGAGTGAACATGATCGTTCTACTGCTGCACAGGTGCTTTGACCTTTATCGAAGTGATAAAGTATAAAGCAGTATAATAAATTGTGTTCCTGTTTAATTCATCATCATGCTAAAAGAATGATTAATTTAATTGGAAGTCCATTCTTCCGCAAAAATTGACTTTGTAACTACTTTCCTTTCCAGCGTAAATGAGTTGATAATGTCAGTAATAACAGCATTGCTAAAACGGATTAGGAAATATATACTCAACGAACTGTATGCATGTATTACATTAAATGTAACACATAAGTGATTCTTGCCATACAATTTCACTCTAATGTTACCCTTTCCTGACTTAGATAATCTCGCCTATTAATGAAAATCCTTAAGACAAGATTAAAAGAAAATTTACGAGAATTGTTCAAAAAATTTTTGCTCCTATTTTTATTACCTAAAGTATGGTAAATATAAATAATTAAAAACATGCATACTATTATACACTAGATAAGTCAATATGCTCCCCTAAAAACGTGTAGATCTGTCTGTCCATCCGACTTCTCCACTTCAGATTATAACACCATCATCTGCATAGCAATTATTAATGCATCTCATTTCACATTTGAAATGGCTCTTTTCGCACATACTCAGAGCTTTGTCCTTGAAACTTCATAACAAATAAATATGCACCAAACTAATATGTGGTTTATAACTACATAATAATCATATTACTTAGACAAATGCTCTTTGCCTAAATTTAATTATTTCATTCCCCTAAACTAATTTTTTCTTTAAGTTGGAACTTTATTTTCCATGTATATATATATATATATATATATATATATATATATATATATATATATATATATATACATATATATATATATATACATATATATATATATATACATATATATATATATATATATATGTAAGGATAATTAAATTAGATTAAAAATTAAATTCCCTATCTAGCACTTGACTCATCTTTCTCAGTTCCCATCTTCAAGTATCAAACTAATCACCCATTTATTTCTTCCGAACATATGGCCTAGCCAATAAACATGTCTAATTCCAGATCGTTAGATTTAATAGTCAACATATGTCAGCATTAACTTGCAAGCACCATCTTCAAAGCAGCGATACTTGCCATATGTTTTTCAAGTGTTATCCACTTTAAACCACCACCATGGCGTGCTTTTTCCTCCCTGCTCTCAGAGTCAGAACAGATGTACAAATGAAAGAATAAAGGTCGTCTTTCCACTTTTTCTAATTTTAATCTGATTCTGTCTTAAAATCATGACATATATATATATATATATATATATATATATATATATATATATATATTAGCATTTTACTAATCAAAAATATGTACCATTCCCTTGAAGCAATGCTTGCTCATGATAGTTTAGCAAATTTAAATCGTTCAAAAAAGAGGGGTCTTAAGTAGACACGAATTCTATAAAGAACTATAATTTTGTTGTAACATTTCTTATTTCGTACGTTTGTTTCCAAAGCTCAAAACAAATTGTTATCAATTTATGAAACATCAGCTGATTATGGATTATGAAGCAATATCTTATAATCTATTTCTTTCAGCTTTTAGATGGTTATCTGCACTACTTAAGTATGTGCATTATCGTGGAAGAGGATGTATCCACGTTTGTTGATCAATCCAATGTTATCTTGGGCAAGTTCTATGTATTTTCTGATTTTCAAAGCAGCATAGATCTACAGTTATTGTTTGACGTGGTATCAAAGTGTACAAACGACCATATGCTTTACACTCCACTATTTTGTCATTTTGGCACTGTGGGACCCATTTTGGTGTTTGTCCTGCACGTTGACCACTACTAATCCACTGTTTCTACAGCTTTCTGTTCTGATAGATAATCCATTATCTGCTTCAGGTTACGATTCTTAAATAAAGATCACGTCAAAATTCAAATGTTCCCTGTATTTGCTGTTTTTGCATCTTAGAAACTATTTCATCAATTTTGTACCTCTATCATTTCTGACCTCTCCATAATCTCCACCAACTCCAATTTCCTAAGCGGGGATGACAATGTTTGAAAGGGTTCAGCTATCACCAGGGTACGTATAGGCCATCATCATAAACAAAGACACAGGTAGTTTCTCATGAATATTAATCCTCAAATCCTTTTCTCAAGAACGGGACTTTTCAAATCATCTCTGGTCAGGGCATTTTTCCGTAGCCAGACCAACAATACTATAGTCAAATGCAGTGCTGGTAGAGCAAGCAGTATGTACCGTAACCAGTTTTAGTTCGTAATGAAAAATAAGCTATTAGTCAAAAAGCAATATTGTTATACAATATATTTTTAAAAAATTGCACTAATCCGAAAGTTTAAAAAAATAAGGTGATTTAAGGTATCCGACTACGTTCGGAACCGTGATTTTAAAAAGGCGCACAAATGGATAATTGTCATGATATTTAGTGTCACTTAGATTATAATACATGTATAAAATTGTTTTAAAAACATTATGATAAAAAAATATTTAAATATTATATTTAGGCAAAACATTAATTTAGAATAACCTTTTTTAAAACGTTCTCCTTTTATAAAAAATGCTTCTATAATAATAATATATTTAGCTTATATAAATTAAAGACTTCTCCGGAGAGTTTGAACTAGGATTTTTGAAAAAAAATCACATTATTTTTAGAGTTACAATCAATTAAAATAATTATCGGTGTTTTTTCTTAAAATTTCTCTCTTCTGTTGTAGTAAAACATAAATGAATCCACTTCTAACTTATGTATTTAAAATAAATTCCTGTTCAGCCTCTGTACAGAGATCTGAGCTATATGCAAGCACACACACACACACACACAAAATATTATCAAAATAGAAGCATTTTCCATAAAAGGAGAATGTTTTGAAAATTGGTCATTCTATGTTCATTTTTTGTCAAAATATTGTACTTAAATAATTTTTTATTGTAACAATATTCTCAAAACAATTTTATATACGTTTTCTAATCTATAAGTGACCTTAAATATTAAAAAAAATATTCATTTGCGTACACGCATTTGAAAAAGCACTGTTCCGAACGTAGTTGGACACCTTAAATGTATACATACGCGTATTCAGATTTATAAGAAACTTTTTTTTGAATTCTTTATAAAAGTGCGTTTAAATATTTGAAGTATATTCATAGCAAATGTAGCGAAAGTAGTCGGATACTTTAAGAAATACTGCTGGTGCTATAAAGACGCACAGCTAAAATTATGTGTCTTTTATATCTGATCATTTAAGTTATTAGTCGGCGAATGATAAGGAATTTAACCTTTACATCACATGACCTTTTGGTATCCGTCTTGTGACTTAAGTTAAAAGATTAATATATAGGAATTAGGAATGTAACTGTGTTTTTAGATTATTTCTGAATTATAATTTTTTTTCATGCGGTTATGTGTGATGTGTTACATGGGAGGAGAACCAAAACCCTTGCCGGGATATAAATTTCATTACAAAATACCCGTTTAATGTAACAATGTAACTTTTATATAACTGGAAAGATCAGTTATAGCAGTTTTTTTGTGCAATAGATGACGTGAGTCCTTCAAGAGTTACTTGCATCGTTTTTGACCTAAACAGCGTCGATTCAAGAGAAAGCCTAATGTGTGCTTTGGTTTCACGAAACGTAATAGTTCTTTGATGTTCAATGTGAATATCGAAGTCGTTATGAAAGCAAACCTCCTTATGCAAAATCAATAAAACGATGGTATGAAATGCTTAAAAAAATAGGATCTTCCTAGAAGTGGCAGATCAAATGTGAGTGAAACAACTGTTGAACTTAAAACTGGGTAGGAACTGGAATACCGTTCTGAAATTCTCCGATCTACCAAGGGGGCACGTACCCGTTGAAATTCACTGAGGTTTAAATTATCTTATAAAAATTCATAATATTACTTACAATATATTGAAAAAAACACATCCCTATTATAATAGTTTGAGCACAATAACTTGAGCCAGACTTTTGGTTCACTCTATGTTATTTTTCTAACAATATTTTCACACAAGATAAATGTTTCATAATTCAATTTTTTTACAAAAAATATCATTTACAGAATATCTCTTGAGAAATGGGAAGAGCTAAAACAATTCCAAAACCTCTATAAAGAGTGAATCAGTGCGTTCGAGTGAAGAGAGTGGCGGGAGTGATTTCTCGAGGGGGAAAACGGGAAATGCCTGATGCCTTGAAGCTCTTAACCAAAGGAGACAGTGATGAAAGAAATCTCTTTCGGGAGTTGAGAGGGCTTTCCGATGAGAGCATCTGGATGGCAGCTAATAAAAGACCCTACACTAAAACCGTTATTGATGGACCAGGAATACCAATTTTTTCATGCCAAAATACTGGACAGTAGTTGGACATAACGTAATCGGTTATAAAATATTTGTCACTTTTTGTGGAGCAATGGCGCATATCAGCCAGCTTTTAATTTGTAATTGAAATTGGTTTAATTTATTTCCTACGGAAAGGCTTACATCAGTGTTTCTCAAACTGTGGGGTGCGCCCCCTAGGGGGCGTGATAACCCTACAAGGGGGGCGCGAGCATACTGAAAAGTCGAAAGCAAAAGACTTTTTAAAAAAATTAATTTACTGAAAGCAAACAAATAAGAATTAAAATACACATTTGCACTGATATAATAGACTTATAAATATATCAGTACTGTGCAATGAGTTTTATAATTAATTAAACATTACTAAGTTTTAAGAACACGTTTAATAGTCACCAGTGTCCCCATAGGCTGTTATGTATAAAATTAAAAATAAAAATAAACACTTATTCTGATAATTTTTATGGTTTATAATTAATCCCTTAAAAGCTTATTAAAAATTGCGCAATTCTCTCCTCAAAGCGCCGTTTAACACGTGGATGAGCGTATCTGGTGCATTGGGGTAGGGGACAGAAAAGGAATATATATATAAATAAATCCTTCCAAACACTGTCAAGTTCATTTTATTGCATTCCAAAACCTTCGCATAATTATTACGGATAACAGAGCACATGGAAAAAAAATCGTAATTCGGAAAGACGTATATATACGTCCGGTACAATTAGCACACTGATTGAGCGAGACGTTTATATACGCCGGTGACACTTAAGAGTTTAAAGTCGTACTGTAGTATTACATTCAAAGTATAGTATTATTTAATTCAATTCATTGTTATTGTATGGAGGGGATTGAATATTGGGTCGCAAATATCGAAAGTTTGAGAGCACTGGCTTACACAAAACCTCAACGTCGATGCGGAGCTTACGGAATAAGATGACATGGAATTATGTGCTACAAAGGTTCAGCTACATACGTTTGTTTCTAAAACTTTGATAAAAGGTATGGAAACAATTTCCAACAAGATATTTTAATCCTCCTTTCTTAAATGATTTGATTTTGTGAAAGACATTAGACACATAAAAGGGTATATTATTACTATTGATACAAAATATCAACACGAGCTAGATGCTTTAGTTGTAAAATATAAATAAGTAAACAGAAAATACTTTGAACTACTAAAGCGTAAGCATTTTCTAAATATAAATTAAAGAAAGTGCTATTTCAGGGGCGGGGGGGCAAATTTTTCTGCCCAAGGACCAAATTGGGGAAGTGGTGAAGTGGTTAATACCACAGGGCAGGCCCTTTTCAAAATGATTTCAATTATTAGTTAACTTTACATATCGGAGATGTACAAATTGAACCATAAAAACCAATAAATATAAGTTAAATATAATAGTGGCAGCTTTATTCAATTTATTTATTGTGCTTTCATATTATTTATCCCTGCAATTGCATTTAATTTTACAATCAGTATAATAAATTTCCCAGTCTGACTGTCTTGACGGGGCGCGCAAAATACTTTGAGGGCCGCATGTAGACCGATAGACGCTATTTGTCTACCCCTGTACTAATGATATATTTTTACAGCGTGTCTCATAAAGTTCAGATTCAGGAAATATAGGTCATTTTAAATATAATTTTCAGTTATTTCATTGTATAAAAATTACTCATTACATTGATAGGGAAAATGAACATAATGGGTTGTTTTTGTTACAATGATGTACTCTTTGTGCAAGGAAGTTTTTGAAATATTTTACTTCTGATAATAAAAGAAGTAGAGCATCTTGAAAATGTTATGATTGCGCGTAGTTGAAAAATTAGTGGCTGTATTATAGCCCTATATTCTAGACGTATTTAACTTTCTAAGCACGACAAATAGTTTTATACCAGTTTTAGTGATAAAAAAGATACTTCTTAAGTTACAATAAAATTCAATATGAAGTAATTTTAAAATCCTTTCATAAATTCTTTTCTCATCAGTAACTTTTGTTTCTCTATTCATGATGGTTTACTGTGCGTAATTTTTTTCTCTTCTTTTTGTTAAAAAAAGCTTCAATCAGAAATTGCAATTATGTTTTACCTTTCATCGTACGTCAAGACAATTCCGTGATCATTTTTAGTAATATTCAGCTTGAGATACCCCCCCGGGATGAGGGTATCATCTTTTCATCATCCACGCGACTTAAGTTTGAAGGAATAAAAGATTGACCACTCAAAGGTTCCATAATAAAACTAGTTTATTATTATCTCAGTTTATATTAAGCAATGCAACCCAAGTCTTAGAGGTAAATGATCAGGAGTAATACGACATAAATAACAATTCTTAGCAAATAGCGCATTAAATCCTACTCACTATCTTTATGATAAATTAACCACCGAATCTATATCTATAGCCGATTCCTTAACTAACTAGAGTCTGTTCTATCATTAAAGTTTAATATTATATCGCTTACCCATATTCCACGGCGAACAGCTACCAATCTTTATATCTTTTATATAATACTGTAATCCAACTTGATCCGGCAAACAGGCAACCTTCTGTCTTCGAACCCAGACTCCCTCGCGAATGCTAAGGCTCCTAATCTGCACATCGCGCTTTCTTCGTGAGTTGGTTGGAATGAAATGCCATTCTGGCCCCCAAAGATTCCCTAAGAGGATGTTAGTGAAATGCGCGATAAAGCCACGTCACAAGCATAAAAATCGAATGATTGATCGTTTTGTACTTAAAGGCTCTATATAAAAAAACTGCATAGTACAAGGAATACTCTTCTGGTGCTTAACAATTTTGACGATGAAAATGCGCGTGTTACAATAAATTTAAAAATGAATTTGGGTATGTTATAAAACAACAAGATGGCTATCATTGCGGACCTTGTAGTTTTGAGTCAAGTGACGCGCGAGGACGACTCCCCAGCCGGAACCCCTCTTTCCAACGATCATACAGGAGGACTTGGAGCTTCATAGATTTATCCTGAAACAGACCCTCTACATGGCGGGTCTTCGGCGGCACTAAGGCTCGAAATGCGAAGACAGTGGTCACGAGCCCGTAATCATTACCACTAGGCTACCGCATCTACACAACCCTATGAAATTTAACTCGCAAATGTATAGGAATTGAAAAATTTGTATTTAATAGCGATGAAGATAATCATTACAATACCATTCATTTTAATATAAAATTTAAGGGTAACCGAAAATGCTACATCATAAAAATGAATTTTTTACGTAATATTATTTTTGTAAGATATTATTTCAATTTTAGTTCCTTTCTAATTTACGATTATCACCGAATCTTATACATACAATTAAACATGATCTTACGCTTAAGACGTAATGGTTTGTAAAAGACTACAGTGACTGAAAATTAAATATTTACAACGAAGTTTACTTCAGCATGGTTTTTATTTTTCTCTGAACGAAATCTTCCGTATCCTGTTTTCTTAAATCCCTTTTTAATCTTTCATTTCTCTATTGAGAAGTATATGACAGAGTGAATCGAGTGGCATATCCCCGTGTTTTATTGAATTACATCTTCCTCTTGCACTTCAATCAATAGCAATCAGTGGGGAAATATCTGAACATCTCCCAAATGGGAAAATAGCTTTCGGATCACTTCCATGCTTCGTAAGGGATGATAACCCAAGTAGAGTCATTTTTATGTCATTAGATTGGGGCCTCTTATGGGGGGTCTTCTCTCTTAATGGTTCACAACCCCCTTATTTTCTGGCCCTCGCCTGCAAATGAGGGGTGTACTGCGGTGAGAAAAGCTGATGAATGGATGCTCTGGTTATAGATTAACTACTTACAGATGATTGAAAATAACGATATACACCCACATCGAATTGATTTGTTGTTTGGAATGCGTGATTCAAATGCGTTTTGAATCCTTAAGAAGTTGTAATGATTGAAGGAAGACAATATTACTCAAGAACTTAAGGAAGTTTTTTAGATGATGAAATTGCATTTTTACCAATATTTACTACAAAATGATTAAATATAATAATATAGAATCATTTTAATCGGTTTATTGTATGAGACACTCGAGTAAAACGTGCTTTGATTCAGTAATCAGCTGTCTAACACACAAAATAATTTCAACATATTTTTAGTTATTGTAGTTTTATATTGATAATAAGTATTTAATAGATTTAAAAAAATTATATGGGTACTTTTGAATTCCTTGGATGTTTCAAATGTCTTACTTAAAACAATATTGTAAGAGTTATGGTTATGACTGATAAAAAAATTCAAGGTGCAATAAATATTTAAAACAAATTAAAATTTCATTTTTATAACAGGATTTTGAATAATTGAAAATACTGATATGTGTGTAGTATATTAGAGATGGTTTATTGTTCGATAAGAATGTATCAAGATTTCGTGAATCGGTATTTTAAATGTTATGGGATTGAAAAAAAAAGAAAAGATTTAAGTATTTTTATGATTGGACATTTTTTGAACGATATTTGCTTGCAGATAAATTTGTGGTATTTCAAATTATTAATATTAAACGCACATAAACCATTAAATTTTTCTCTATGGATGATATTTTCACCTATCATGAAACGCTATCTATTTTCCATGAATGAAAGAAAACATCTTTGATTTAATATCTATAAAACCATAAGCACACTACAAAAAAATTACCGAATACAATGAAATAATTAAAGCGCTTTTCTTTATTTGATTTCAGATGCTTGTTTTAAAATGATATTTTTATCTCGAAGAATTGTATAAAAAAACTAACTTTTGAGAGTGATATATATGTATTTTTTATCGATATTTTAGCTCAAGGATGTGCAAAGCGTCATATTACATAATGGATTATATTTGACACACATGTAAGTAATAAATTAAAAGGAATTATTGATTGAGGTAATATGTTCAATTCTAAAATATAGTAGCTAGAAAATGAAACCTTTAAATAAAGAAAAATGTAATGGACAACATTGAACCAAATGTTTTTTAAAGCTGTTACTGGTTAAGCTGTTACATAGGATTCTAACCTTCCCTTTCAGACGAAAATTTATGCATAATGGAACAGGAAGAGGCGAAAAATTTTAATCAAAATTGAAAATGACGTAAGCGTAAAATTTGTACATATGAATAAGCTATAAAAATATAAGGCTATTTTGAAAGAATATTATATAAATTGAAACAGTATCAAAATGAATACAATTAAAAGGGCAAAGATAAATCCAGAAACACCCAATATTTCGAAAACATAAAGATGAAATTTGCGTCAGAGAAGACTATGGAAGAAAATGTATAAAGTGTTGAAATGATAATTAACGGGAAAAAAAATATATCTATGGGGCCATCTGTATAACGTGTTTGAAACTACGAAAATAAAAAAATATATATATATAAATTTAGAATTCCAAAATGAAGAATGCAAAAATTATATTATTATACTTTTTATATATTTTTTATAAATACAGACATATAAACAATTAGCCAGATAATCATGTGTTTGAAACAATATTTATAATTGTTTTTATGAAAGAGTTCAGTAACCATAGCTTACTTTCTTTGTTGTTAATTAAAAATAATATGCTACTAATTGAGGTTTGGAGTGTGCTTGTCCAATAAGGCATTTTAATTTTGGTAAAACTACTTGTATCAAGATTGGTTTTTATTAAATTCAAATAATCAGGATAAAAATTAAAATTAGGGACAAAGTATAAATTGTTAATTAAAATAATTAAGTCATCTGTATATCTAAAAATGTAACATGAAACATATATATATATATATATATATATATAGAGAGAGAGAGAGAGAGAGAGAGAGATTTGGTATATATTTAAGTATGGCTTTAGATAGTTGTGGAGATGGGCACAAAAGTTCTGAGTTGGCATATAAAAAAACTAAAAAAACTATACATTTTTTAAAAAAAATACAAAAAAATGTGTGAATTGTTTTAATAATCAGAATTTTTTTACTTACCCTTCTATTTCTAAACATTGTCATGTTAGAATTTTTAAAACTCGAATTTTTTGGAACTCTAAATATAAAAATTTATCTCGTACAGCAAAACGAAATATTCATGTTTTCGATTGTATAGATAAAAATCAAAGAGATAAGGGTTTTAGTAACATATTGGAAACTAGGCTTTTCAGAGATATTCATGTTTTAAAACTAAAATTTAGATCTTGCACTGATAAAAGATGCAAGGTGTGTGGCATGATGAGTGGGGAACAGTTGGATATGGATGCAGGTTATATATTTTGTAAGACTTTTAACTGTGTTTACAAAATGACATGAAACATTTGTAAATTCGCTTACATAGGTCAGACTTCAAACACTATCAATATTAGATTAAATCAACATAGGTCTGATACAAGGAAATTTGATTGCAACTAAAAACAGTCTAAGATTGAGATAGGACACTTTCATAAACATGGATTCAATAACATAAATGTACATATACTTAGAATAGTGCCAAATATCAAACAAAGATTATGGTTCGAAAACTTTTTTATAGGTTCATTTAGATCATATTATCCTTATGGTTTGAATGTTATCTGGAAAGGTGAAAGTGTCTTACTAACTTTTAAACAAAAATCCGAGGATTCATTATATATTCCGAATTTTGATAAATCTATTGATAATAGTAATAGTATTGGTTTAGAGAGAACTTCAAGAGCTAAACGTAGAAAAAGAGTTACTAGAGACATGTCAACCCTCAATAATTCTATGTTAGAATTAGCTGTTAAATTTGATGATAACTACAACGCAGGCTTAATTAAATCGTTTATGTTTGGCATGGATAAAACTGAAATTAAAATTATGACAGATATTTTAAGCAGATATAAATTTCGGGATTCTCATGGTATGCATATGATTCGAGACCTTAATAACTATTTAGTACAAAAAGTGAATATTAAATTAGATGCAAGTGAAAATTACTCTACAGAATATTGTACATTATTATTTATGAATAAATCCTTTGACAAAATTAATTTTTCAAGTATATTTCAAATATATATATATATATATATATATATATATATATATATATATATATATATAGCAATACTTTTTTCCTATTAAAAATATTATTATTAAAAAGGCTTTCAAATACAACAAGAAACTTGGTAGATTTATATTTAATTATAATCAAGTCTCGGAGCTCCTAAGTTCAGAATCATGTAAATGCAATCTATATCGATACTATATTGATGATTATCATCAGCACGTTGTCACAGGAGACCTTGGCATCGTGAAAGATGATTTGTTAAGAAATTTTATGGAAAAAGGTACCGGTTTTAGACTGATGATCACAAAAAATAAATCTAACGTTATGAAACAAATCATAAAAGATTTAGATAAATTCTACCTTAAAATTGCAATTAAATACGGAATGCCGATTGAAGCTTTCAATCAATTTAGATCTTATGTAGCAACATAAATTCGGGAATTAGATTTCACTGTTAAAAATGAAATTATGTATAAAGATCTTAAATCATCAACAGAAAATATCCAAAATGACTTCGTGATTACATATGTTGATAAGGTCTCTGCTAATTATGCCCTAATTTGTAAATACTTTTACAGTAAAATATTAAGTAACCACATTTTAAATAATAATTCATTTCAAAAATCAACTCACAGTAATAGAGAAGATGATAATCGTCTTTTAGCTTTGAACAAAAAAGACTGAATATTCATCTAAATAATATTAAATATCCAAAAGTATTTTTTAACACCAAAATTTCATAAAAGCCCTATAAAATTCGGTAGTATCACTAATGGATACAATACATATATCACGAAGTCTGGGAAGATCTTACAATCTCTTCTTCAAAATCTAATTGATAACTTACAAAACACGGCAATAATTTAAAATAGCTTAGAGATTGCTAGAGTTACTAAGGATATGTTAATTTTTTCCATGTATGGCTTTGATTTAGAGGACCTTTTTAATTATATAGATATTGACGATATGATTAAGGTTCTACCGTTAATTTATAAATATGAATTATATACATCAATGAAAAAAGAAAATTTGATATTCTTGTTAACCTCGTATTAAAATAAAATTTTATTTCATTTGATCAGAATCTTTATAAACAGATAAAAGGATTACCTCAGGGTGGTCCAGCTAGTAATTGTTTAGCGAACTTATATTTACATTTTTTTGAAATTGATCATGTTGTAAATGATTCTTACTTGATTTATCGTTATATAGAGGATTTAATAATTTTTGGTAAAAATAGTGAATACAAACCAAATATTACGTTCTACCCTGATTATCTCAAGCTCCTTAAAACTAACTTCAACTCTAATATGGTGGAATTTTTGGATTTAGACTTGCTACTTATATTAACAATAATGTAGTCAGTAACATTTTTGACAAAAGAGATTCGTTTAAGTTCCATATAGTTAAAATTCCTGTATGGAATAGTAACTTGCATATATCAATTTACAGAAATATCATTTTCAATTTTTATTTAGAAATGATAACTTAACTACCCACAAAATAGATAAATACAATAATATAAATTTTTTTTCAATGTTGTTTAGATCATGAATACCCTTTTAATTTCTTAAGAATTTATATTCATCACAAATACATTAACCGTCGTGCTACTTCGAATTCCAAAACCACCACACAACAATGGGATTTCCAAGTCAGCATGTTAGTGGTCTTGCTGTGAAGATTATATCATAACACTCATATCACAGTTTACATTTTTTCCACACACATCTTGAACATCTTACACATTGTTGACAACCAACCAAATTAGAGCCTAGCAAATTTACATTTTTGACAATCAACCAATTCAAATTCTACCATATTTGATTGTCGTCTTTTTTATATCTGTCTTTGCTGGCTTGTTTAAAAGTTAGCTCAAAAGATGTGTTTATGTATATTCGAATTTTTGTAACTTGGTGAGTAATTGATTTTAATTGATGTCAAGACGCTTGATTCTCCTCGTAAAAGCTCTGTGAGTAAAGAAATTTTTTTAAATTATTTTTTGAAAAAAACCTTTCTTATAAAATTGTTTTAGGATTTTTCTATTTTTCTGCATTAAGAGTTTGGGAGAGTTTGTTACATAATAGTAGTGAGTGGTTTTATCATACTCTCTGAGTTTTCCATACTCTGAATTTTTGTTTATTTTATTTTATTTGGTTTTGCTTACCGAGTTGCAAAGGGAGAAGGTTGGCGCCTTCAAACTAGTTTAACCCCACTTATTCGGTCCCAAGTCCGAAATTGCTTTCTGACTCGCTAGGTTCTTCTTTTTTGTAGTTTCTTTTTTTATTTCTCTATAGTTTTGTTCTTCATGTTCAGCTTTTATATTTTTATTACGCTATTTCTTGTTATGTTCATTATCTATTATTTCTTGTTTTGATATATAATACATATTTCTTTCATATATATATATATATATATATATATATATATATATATACATATAAAGGAGACACCGTATCTGAGAAAAACTTAATATGTATTAACATATTGAGGGAAATAAAATGTAAGATGTCGCAGTTAATTGTCAGATGAGGTTGACATCTGAGCTGGCTCTCTATACCTACGCCATGCCAACATGATGGTGATGATTTCGAATTTTCACTGATCGAACGTGCTTTAGCTCCTCTATACGATGGGTCCTTTAGAATCAGGGCTTAAGCTGAATTTATTTAAAACTAATCGGCTACTACGATGATTATGTCTGTTACAACTACTTCTAAATATTTGTCTCAAACATACATAAACCTACATAAACATATATATATACACTCTGTCGCAAAAAATATATGCACCCAGAAGAAATTGAGCTACATTCACGAAATTTGGTATGCATGTAGTGTATATGAAAATAAACAAATGATTAAAAATTCAGAACAAAATATATCATTTTATTAAGCGGTTACAGCTTGCAAAAGGTTAAAAATCAGTAAGTAGTAAAGCCACCTCTGGCAGCTATACAAACCGAAATTCGGCGGGGCATCGATTCAATTAGATCACTTATGACCCCCTGTGGAAGATCCTGCCATAGTCTTTGCATCTGCGCAGTTAATTCTCCTGTATCTCGGGACGGCTGCAGTTGCCTTCCCAGCGCGTCCAGACATGCTCTATTGGCGAAAGATCTGGTGACCTGGCAGGCCATGGTAGGACGTCATATCCTTGAAGACATTGTTGGGAGAGTCGCGCAGTATGTGGACGAGCATTATCCTGTTGATAAATGGCACCTGGGCGACTTGATAGCATGGGTAGCACAATCGGCGTTAAAATATCGTCCACGTATCTGCGAGCTGTCAAAGTGCCTTGAAGGACCACTAAAGATGATCGTGTGCCCCAAGAAATTGCTCCCCACACTGTCACACCTTGTGAAATTGCTGTATGCCGCTCGACAATAAATGCCGGATCGGACCGCTGGCTGGTGCGCCTCAGACACGTGTGCGGTGGTCATCATCACTGAGACTGAATCGGGATTCATCACTGAAGATGACACGTCTCCAGTCTGTCACACTCCAAGTTGCCCGAGGTCGGCAAAAATCCAGTCGACACTGCCTATGATGTGGGGTCAGTGGTAAGCGTCTTAGCGGACGTCGGCTCCTCAAGCCAACTTCGGTCAGTCGTCTCCTTATGGTTTCTCTTGATGGCACTGGATGTCTGGAAGGAGGTAAGTGGCGTTGAATCGATGCTAGCGACGTTGTTGGTGCCGAAGTGCCCACTCTTCTGATTGCACGATCCTCGCGATCATTTGTGTTCCTGGGACGTCCTGACCCTCCGCGACGGTACACTCTACCTTCTGTGATCCACTGTTGCCAACACCGAGCAACTACCATATCGCTCCGACCGAGGTGGCGGCCGATACGTCTATTCAACCAACCTGCTTCTCTGAGGCCTATTATACGGCCCCTATCAAAGTCCATCAGCTGCTCGTACTGCCGCCGGTTACGTCTTAGAGGCATCCTAAGTCTCAATATCGTCTATCAAAGTCATCAGATTCGTTTGGATAGCCGTACGGCGCTCGTACTCATGCTTTTAAACTCTCCCAGTTGCGCAACTAATATGCGCATAGCACACTTAGCGTTGTCTCATTGGCTTCGAAATTTTAATCATTTGCATATCTCTTACCAGACTACATTCTTGCCGAGTTTCGTGATTGTAGCTTGATTTCTTCTGGGTGCATATATTTTTGCGACAGAGTGTATATATATATATATATATATATATATATATATATATATAGTTTTTAGCATAGCAAATATTAATATCTTTAAAACTGACTTGCAATTAAATTAATTTCTGTATCATCGATCCCGGGGTGTTAGAGAAATCTTTTTTAAGTAAAAATAACTGGAAGATGCATCTTCTTTTTTTTAATTTCTGCGTACTTAAGAAAATTCAGAAAGCGAACGTGGATTTGCCGGATAAAAGAGTCAGTAGAATCGAAAGAATATAATAGAATTATTCGAAACGACGAAATAAAATGTGAGTGACCAATGCCCAGTTTCCGAATATTCATGGACTCTAGAAGTGACCAGTGTAATATTTAAGTACTGATTAAAATAAACAACAGTTGAATAGAGAAGCTTATACAAGTTAAATTTGCTGTAAGCAACACCCATTTGTTGAGATCACGTGTATTTGAAAATAGGAGCTTGGCTCAGGTAAAGAACTCGTCGTTTGAATACGGTTAGAGTTACAAGGGATATTGCCTGTGTAGCGTCGGGGACAAAATAGGATGATGAAAAATGTCCCATCAAAAATAAAAATGAAAGCTAGTATTACGACTTTTGATTTAATGTTTAATATGTAAGTTAAATCGCATGCAGTTAGATAATTTTATAATATGCACAGTTTTCATTATTTACTTCAAAGTATTTACGTGTTCGATTACTTGATTTCTGGCATCGTACTTAGAAGCAACATAAGGGTTATTGGTGACAGACATTAGCATTTTTAATTATTGTCAAGTAACGAGGAGGACACTTTTGTTGCACCTCCTCTGCAAACTTCCATACCACCATAATGGGAGAGCATCGAGTCTTAACATTTCTATAACGTGCATCATACCCTCTAGACCAGTGCTGCTCAACATTTTTAATGCCACGGACTGGTCAGCATTTAATAATTTTACCTCTGCCCTGTGAAGGGGGGGGGGTCGTTGTTTTATATTTTAGATTGTTTTGAATTAATAATTTTAATTTAATTGTCCTTAAACATGCCTTCAAAATAAAATAAAGTAGGACCAAAAAAAGGATATAAAGCGATTTCCATCGAAAGTCGCACAAATCCGAAAGAAATACTTTGCAGTAAATAAAATAGAAATAATTCAATGCTCATTTTCAGGCTAGGTACTATTTGATCCACGTATCAGTAACGGTTCACAGCCTGGGGCTTGGCGACCAGTGCTCTACACGGAAGGCTTTTAATTGTACCAGAACCAGTAGCTAGTGAAATTTGGGAAACCAAATGATTAACCATAGTTATAAAAATAAATAAATTTATTGATCTAACAATAATGTTATAAATCGAGGGGGTATTTAATCATTATTCTAATTTATTAAGGTAATTTTGCACTTAACTGTGTGTGATCCAATGTAACTCTACCCGTCAGGTCTCGTCCGGCTAGTCTCGACTCAACTAGCTATTCCGGACTACAGATTATTTTCAAGAACTCTAAAAACTTCCGAAAGTAACTTCGTTAATATAAATTTAGTAGCAGCCTAACGACTAACTCTATACTCATTTTGCTAGAGTTTAAAAAACATTCAAAGCATAAAATTAAATTATCTCTATGGAAGGTGATTTTAAACTAAAGCAACAGTTAAAGAAGTATTTTTCCTCAAGATGACTTGTAAAAGGGTGCAAATAGAACCATTCACAAATGTAGTTCACGACTTGCTGGAAATAATGCTGGTCATGAGTTTGCGACCAAAATCGTTCGACTACGATGACTACTTCGTGTGATAATTGAGACTGGTAGCTCATGTGGTAATTTAATAGTTGGAAAAGTGGTGTTAGTAAATGATTCTCTCTCTCTCAATATGAGTTTTCCCTGTGGAGCAAAATAGTTGGGCCATAAAAACATATAAATACTCACTAAATTAAGTAAAGAAATTTTAATTTCAAATATTTAATGAAAACAATACTACAACGTTAATCATTCTGAATTATATTTACGTTTCAACTTATTTTTTTTAATGCGTGAACTTTTTAATTTAGCATTTTCATTTTAGAAATTAGAAATGATATATGAAACATGAAAACTTAATTTATGAAGTAACAAACTTAAATCAATTTTCTGCCTTAAGATAAATTTTAAGAAAATAAGTTGTACTTCTCATCTGTCTCTTCGTTTGCTATTTTTTTAATTAACTGTTTTTAAAGTGAAATAAAAGTAATATGATGTATAATTAGTTTATAAAAATTAGCTTAAAAATGAAAGTAAGTTTTCTATTCCCCACTAAAAACTAAAAATGAAGAAAAAGAAATCTTAAGATATAAAATTTTCTGAACTTTCCAAAATTAAAGGATTAATCATTCATTTTATAAAATACACATTACTTTTTAATTAAGAAAGTTACTGAAAAGAATGGTTTTTAAATTTATTTATTCTTTTCTTATTGAATAAAAAATTCCTAATGGAATCTTTGAATACTGATATAAGTCCATATTCTGATGCATGATTAATAGATATTTAAAGGACAAATTTTTCAAATAAAATGCAACTTTTTCTTCATTCTAATGTAGAATGAAGAAAAATGCAACTTTGGTCGTTGTTTTATTTTTCTTACAATCATTTTTATTGCAACATAAGCAACACTTTTATAAAAATATTTTTATTAGGAATGTAAGGGAATTTATGGAAAAGAATTTTTAGGTTTTTACTATTTTTTTTAGAAATGTTTATTTGTTGGATCTCTAAGTAATGGCTTTTGCACTGGATTAAATTTTGGATGAAAATAAAAAATAGGTAATTCATTATTCATTGTAAAAAATATTCCCTTTTTATGCTTCCAAAATAAATTCAAAGTATATCTTTTTCGTTGAGACAGATTTAATCATTGTACATACACGCGTATGATTGTAAATAAGAAAGTCAAACTTTACTTTTAAATCGAATGTTGTAGAAAAATGTAAACAAATACAATTAAATGAAATTTCGATAAGGATATTATAAGTTTTGATATTTTTTTAATAAATCTCTATTATCTAAATTTTTATTTTAGTCCAGTTAATCTTAAATAAACATGATATTAGTTTTTGTAATAAATACATTAGTTATCAAATGGGGGAAGAATACATATTTCAGTTGTTATACTATGGTATAACATACATGTTAAATCCCAATATACTTCAAAGTCCTTACGGTGCACGGTACAGGAGTTGAGAATATTTGTAATTTTTTTTTATTTAAGGAATACATTGATTTATTTAAGGAATACATGAAAAATATTTTAATGGATATTCATGTATTTTTAACTCTATAAAATCTAGATTTCAGTGTTACAAACTCATCCTAAATGTTATTATTCTTAATTAAATATATCAATATCATAAAAAACAGAATTACATAGTTTTAAAACGGAAAAGATAAAGTTTTCTTATGAACATTTCATACAATTTCTCAAGAGAAAATAGTGAATAATAGAAGAAACCAGCTTCAGTTATTCAAAATTCACCATCAAAAATATTCAGAAGGCAATGAAGTATTTAAAAGAAAATGACGTTATCTAAAACATATTCATACTCGTGTACAAAAAGTAAACATTTTACGAATGCAGTATCGCTGTCTCAATCTCCAAATCACAAGCAAAAAGTCAATTTTTTAAAATTTATTATTTGGAAGACTGTGAAGTGATTATATAAAATGACAAAAAATTCCAACATTTTTTGACTATTATTAGCTGACTATTTTGATCATTTCTGATATTAATGAACTTTTGAGTAAAGCAGAAGCTTTTGCAAGCAGGTAAAAGCATTAAAAATAAACAAGCAAACAAATCAAATATATAAACAAAATCAAACGACAAATTAAATGAAGTATCCTAGATTATTTATAAATTCAGATGAGTTTTAAAATAATACACAAGCAGAAACATATTAATCTCATTGTTTCCCAATCGTAAATATTTATTTAAATGTCTTTTTATTAAATGTTTTCTGGTTGCCTTCTTCTGCCCAGTTCAAAGGTTCAATGATCACCTTATACGTTTTAAGTTGTTTAACTAAGTTCAGCTTACGATGTCGGTACCTGAATTGACCCCCAATCTACATATTGATACAGACTTCTCATATGAGGGAATCTCTTTATGTGAAGTATTTTTAGTGGGAAACTGACTCGAATATTTTTCTCAGACTTCAAAGTTCACTTTTATTTATATTAAAATTTTATAGGTTTCCTTTTATTGTAAGAAACCAATATGTGGACAGCAACCTCATAAGGACAATTCCAGAAACCATCATTCGAGATGTTGCTGTCGAGACACGGACATCGAATAGAACATATGTCCCTGTTTATTGTTGTAATGCTAAATATGGTATGGTAAATTGTCTGTATTGTAACTCTAAATGTCAATGTTCTTTAATGCTTGTCATTGTAAAATTAAACTGTCAGAAGATATTTGGTGTCCTGCTGCTTGCCACAATATAAAAGTATTGGCTTTTCTTCCCTGAATTTAATTTTAAGAGTAAAGGAATAGAAGGTTGTCTTTATATTTTCTATTTCGTATAATATTAGATTTAAATGAGTGTTATATTTTAATAACTTCTTGTGCTCGCCATAGTTGGCATCTGTTCCCCAAAGGCTCCAATCAAGTGCTTTTAAACGAAATGAATTATTCAACTGAAGGTTTAATTTAATTCAATTTTGGATATAATTCCTAAATTAATACCATTTATAATATCATAACAAGTGTTTCATTTATCTGTTTTTATTGTGCAGCAAAAATTGTTCTTTCTACTTTATGAGCTGTCCACAAAAAGATATTCATCTTTCAACACAATATCCATGAATAATTTATTTCTCTTTAATATTATAAGTTATCCCATTATTTAAAAAGTTCAGGCTTATTTAAATTTCTTAAAAATTGCATCTCGTGTTAATTAAAAGTAGATTAGGTTTCCGATAAATTAATATGATCGATATCTGCAGGCCATCCAATCTCTTGTAAAGCTCGAAATGATCCCAACAAATGCTACACTTAAAGGAAAACTTTTACATTTTCAAAATGGATTTCAGTTAAATGTATGCGATTGTTAAATAACGGGATTCAAATCTTTAATTACTATTTCAATCTCCGACAGAAAAATGCACCATGAATTTAAATTATTATTAATTAATTCAAGTGTAGTAAATGTTATTTGTGTGATATTTTTATATAAATTAAAAAGATGTATTTTCATCGTCATTCGTATTCATACAAAAAAAAAATGTCAACAAGTAATGTATGACAAGATCTTCATTCTTTCTGTTTTTAAATAACTATAATGGAAAAAGGATTTATAAATATTGATTTTGCCCAAAGGCATTTGTATCAGAAGGAAGGTTGTTGGGGCATTTTTAATGTTTAATTTTAAAGTAATGTACATTCTTGTAAAGTATACAGCAAAGCATTTTCTCTGAATGCAATTTAATAGTACATAGAAATGTTCAGGTTTGAAAAATTCATATTCTTGCAAAATTTGCAAAAACTATTTAAAAAACTATTCATGCACTCACATACGAATAAACCCATGTTAGTGCTTTGCGTGCAATAATGCCTTTTTTCAGTATCCTCATTCAATTATGTATATTTTACTTATGCAAAAATAAGAAACTTTGCACTTAAAGGCTTTGCTAAAACCTTGTTTCTAAAAATCGTCTTCTAAAATGTTATTCTTGCATTCATATTAATGGAAAACCTTACGTTTGCGAAATATACTGGAAAACTTTCACAAGTTTAAGTTCAAAAGACACAAGTCTTCCTATTTTCCTTGTCATACTTTCGATTTGTATTGCGGTTAGTTAAATAATTTTTTGTCTTATCTCTCCTTATACAGCAAAATAAAAGGTAAAACGCAGAACATTTGAAAAATTACTTCAACGTTTTAATGAAAAAATGTTCAATTAACTGTGAACAGCTTAAGATTAACATAATTTAAGACTATAAATATATTTTTCGAACGTTAAATTCTGAATATTGTTTTAAAATGTGCAAGTACTGTATTAATTTTGTTATTAATGAGGTAGCATATTAAAAAAAGTCACCCAATTTTTATAATATATATTTCTCTGATTAAAATGTGTGTATCAGTAAAAAAAGTACTATATTTATATAGCACTAATTTTCTGTCAATAAACATAAAAAACTTCATTAAAAATAAATAGAATATATTAGATGGAGATAGCTGAGGAATTTAAGCAGGGGTGTTTATTTGAACCACCAACCTAACTGTCCCTACTTAACGTTGAACACCTTAGGCGACTGGGACAAAAAATAATCCCTTTTTGGTTGAAGATATTTTATTCCTATTATTTGTTCCTTTGCGACTTACGGAAGAAAAACTCGTTGCATATCCCCTTCCTAGAGAAGAAAGTTGCTTTTTAACTCTTGATGGACTTTCTGAGTGATAGTCAGAGAAGGTTGTTTTTACAGACATTACTGCAGTTGACATTCTTCTCTAGTAAGCTTGAAGGTGATTGGAACTATTTTCCGTTTACGCTGTGGGTAGTTTCTTGTTGAGATGGAGAAATCTACATTTAGTTGACACGTGCGCAGTTGTCGTTTTGAATCCTTAGTGTATATATATATATATATATATATATATATATATATATATATATATATATATATATATATATATATATATATATATATATGTGTGTGTGTGTGTGTGTGTGTGTTCACATATAAAAACTATCAAAAATTTAATTTTAATTTTGGAATTTGATCCTAATTGCAGATAAAAGCCGAATATTGCAATCTTGCACGTACATTGAATTTTATTACCGCTCTTTTTGAATAGTTATTTCTGAAAAGCATATTTTTATCACTTAAAATGTTTACTCTCTTATAATTTTTAAATAGAAATATAATAGTAATAATATTTTTCTATTTTTAAAAAGAATATTCAAAAGGTTTCTTTTGTGCGATATATTTGGAAGGAAGATGTAGCAAATAGCTCAACATTGCAATTATCACTCACATGCAACAACTCTCTTCTTCATTCCTTTTTACACTTTGCTCTCTCTTTAAGTACAACATACAGCGTAGTATCTTCTAAGATCTTCTTTTTTGAGTTTGATGGAATAAAACTGGGAAAATTACGTTCCATTAGTAGTAGAAATCCAGAAGATTTTGGTGTACCCGATTTATTTATATATGTATCACTATGATATTTTTGTATAAGTCGTTCTATACTAATTTGTTTCAAAAATCCAAACTTTGCGACCAACATTTTTTTATACAAACCAAAATGCGTTCTAAATGCTGATATCTAAAGGCCTTGTCACACGTATACGTATTTGGAACAATTTGTCTTTCAAGTAAACCTTTGGAGCGACTTTTGCCCATTTGCCATATCAACTGCTTCGAACATCTTTTTCCCAGTGAGCTGAAATAATTGCTCAAAATTCCAGCCAATGGAGTTCTTTAGATTCCTTCGTCATAAACAAGATGACAACCTCGGCTTCGTCAAACGCAATAGAAATGGCGTATAATATTTCAAAGGTGTATAATCTGTTAAACAGAATGGTGCTCCATTTCTGTTTACGACCGTCAACAAAAGCGCGAGTGGAATAAAAGAAATGATATTGGATGTTCGTTTTCCAAATTAGAAAAATCGGTGAGTAATTTTTCAATGTGAAGATAGGACTTGGGGCTGACGTTAGGTCGTATCGTTTTGTTTACGGCAACCTTTCACCCTCACAACTGCTTGGAACAGTTTTTCTAAAGACTCGAGTTGCTCCGAGATATGGGTGTGATAAGGCCTTAACAAATTAAATGACTCCTTTTTTAATAATGTTTACCTAAATTTACTATAAACATTTCCTAATAAACCCTTTTTTTAAACTGTATGAAATCATAACGACGGATCGCAACGAGTCTTACGAGTGAAGACGGCGATCGCTTATATTCGAATGTGAAAATCACTGCAGCATAAAATACAACTCCGCTCGAAATATCTCGATCGTGCTTATTTTGACAGTTGAGCACGTTAAAGGGCTAATAGAAGTAGATCTGAGCATACCAACCATGAGCTAGGAAACAACTGTAGGGATACTTTTCATTGGCATCTACTAATTATTTTTTATCAGAAATAATGTAAGTAAATTATATATTATTTATAGGAGAATATATCTATAGTTATATATATATATATAGAGAGAGAGAGAGAGAGAGAGTTTAAAATATTCCCATTAATTCTATTCTACTATGATTAATTTATCGTGGAAGAAAATTGGAAAAGAGATTTTTATCTCATGGCTGATCCAGTATTATGCACATTTGTCGCAAGTATCCACTGTTTTTACAAGGATTCTGCGATATATCTAATACAATTTTGATTAATATAGTACAAAGTTGTGAGACGTATGGTTGTTAAATGGAATAGCACGTATTTCATTAATTTATCTTTTACCCCTATTAAGCAGAATTAATAAAAAATAATGGTAAATAAATAAAATAAAGTGAAATTTTATACTATAACTGAGTTCTAATATATATATTTTATTATTATTTTAGTATAATAATAAAACAATAAACAAGACCACTATTGCCAATTCTTTTTATTTTTATATTATGGTGAACAATAATCCCCATTACCTACGTTGTACATTTCATTATTCAGTGTATACTTTTATTTAAGTGATACTGAAGACTTATATCAATTACCTCATACTCTACTCCGTGATGTATCTTATTATGTTGATGTATCTTAGACTACGGAAATACGAAAATCAAATAGAAAGCAATAAAATTTTACTGGAAAATAAAAGGAAATATATTTTAAATTTTGATCCCATTTTTTCCCCTTTTTTTATTAGAATAAATAAAAATGTTAAGCATTTGGCTATAAAATAAGCACAAATCCTTACACATAATTACAACAAAAGAGAATTATATTTTATTCCTACACGCGATGTCGTAAAATATGGCGTGCTTTACTAATGTTTATACGTAAGATACAACTATATTCTAAGTATTATATTTGCACTGAAATGTAATGTTAATAATTTTGAAACTCTTTAATTAATGTCCTTATGATTTGAATGTTTAGTAAAATGTTTTATATATTTTTTTTTTTTAAAATTATCATGCAAATTTTTGAATGGGATTCACATATCCTTAGAGAAATTATATGTATTATATGTGATATAGGTTATATAGTTCTGAACCATGGTTAATAGAACGCAATTGTTGATGTGGAACTCTCCTCTTAATTTCCATGATGTATCTAGAGATGATATCGAAGCCAGTTTAATTTAATAGTTCTTATTGGATTGTTAAAATAGTGCTTCCAGAATTGATTATGTATTTAAAGGTTCTCCGTTTATATACCTTTTACCATTGATTCTCAATAATTTATTTATCTAAGAGAATTATTGTAAAATTGATTATAGTAATTGTAGATAAAAGACCTTTATCTTTAATTTCTAGACCTAAAAGAGCAATTATAAAAGTAACACTAAATATGTTTTACAATTCTAGGTAATTATACATTTGCAATGCTTCTAGTGTGATTGAATATATGAAATATTCACAGAAACATATATATTTTAAGTCTCACTAATATTTCACTAAAAACAGTGAAACTCTGATCAGTAAACTCATAGGCACTTCAAGCTTTGTTCTAATGTATTATATTTTACGGTCTACGAGATTTCCAGTCAAAATACATTTAAAGTGACTTGAAACATAAAAGGACTGAATCAAAAGCTTACAGATTCAGTTTTCAGATCACTTTATAGTCTCTTGAAATCATTTTATACTCCAATCATTACTTGTTCCATAGGAAAAGGAGTTCACTCCCCCTCCTCTCCCAGTTTCAATGCCTATGTTGGAAGAGGAATATTTATTTTCAAGTGCTGTTTCTCATTACTTTAACTCTGGTTCAGTATTTCTAGGTCTATTATAAACAACATTCTTCAATATTCTAGTGGGTAATGATATTAGCTAATTAACCAACTGAAATTGTAAATAGTACCATTCTTGTTCTTCTATCCATTATTGTGATACTGTTAATCTCGAATAAAATAAAGTTCTGTTGGAGCTTAAAATCCTTACAATAACGTGGCATGATTGTGGGGACAATGAGGTATTACCTCAAGTTTATACTATTGGGAGTCATTTATTATCAAATATATAATTAAATATATTTGTTTTGGTATAACTACATTACGAATAAATAACACATAAATATTGAGCAGTGCTTCTCAAACTTTCAGTATTCGCGATCCAATTTTCAGTCATTATTTTCGTCTCCCCCCCCCCTTATAAATAATGTATTTAAAGCAATTCTAGTGCACTTTGACACTAAAACTGCAATACGGCTTTAATTATAAACCGTACAAATTATCAAGGTAAGTATTTAATTTTATATATAATTTTATGGCATGCCCGTAGGGCTACTGGTAATTATTAAACGTGTTCTTAACTTAGAACTGTTAAATTAGTTATGAAACACATTGTGTAATACTGATACATTTTTAAGTGTATTATATCAATGAAAATGTGTATTTTATTTTTTTTTATTATGTCAGAATGTATTTTGTTACGCTTACTTTCAGTAAATTAATAGTTTTTTAAAATAATTTTTAGAGAGTTTTCGAATAATAACTTTTCGAAATATTCGAACCCCCCTTGTAGGCAGGTCACGTCCCCTAGGGGGGCGTGCCCCACAGCTTGAGAAACACTGATATAGAGAAAAAGTTTAACTTTCTTTATAAAAGTAATCGCTAACAACACAAGCGACCCATAAATATTCATTGCGTTTTCAGACAGTCCACGAGGTGTTAAATGCACTTTTTGCAGATATATTAAAAATTTATAGGAAGTAATGAAAACTGGTGCAAGTAGACGTTTGAGCGATAGCAGGACAATTCTGAGAGAAGTTGAATATATTTTTATTATCAGAAAATCAAAGAAAATATATATACACTAATTAAATAATAACTGTAATTAGTTGTTAACAATCTCATAAAAGTTTATGGTGTCGAATATTTTTGTCTACGTATCAAATTAATAGTAGAACTGAAAGTTAATGTGTGGTTTTATATTAACCAAATTTCTACAAATTCTTCTTCTCTAAAGATTGCGAAGAGTCCCATGCCATCATGCGAGATGTTTATACTACTCTATCCGGTCTTCTGATAGGCAATTTACAAGATCACATCACAGGCATTCTTTATTTTACTTTCAGGTTGTTCCGAGCATCATACTTGTTACACTCATGAGAATTATAAGATTCGATTTCATATTCTTCAAATGTATTAATCAATTTTACCAATTACAACTTCTTTAAAATAAGAAATACTCAATAGCTGAACAAATATTTTTGTCAGTAATGGCAAGTCCGGGATTCAGGAATATAAAATTTTCACAAGCTTGGCTGTAATAGGCCTTTAAATGCCTTGAAAGCTAACAGAAATAGAAATTTAAAAAATAATAAAATAAGTAAAACGGAAATAAAAACACAAAAAGAAATCAGTAGAGACCATTGAGCTAAGATAGAGTCGCCATCAACTTGCGTATCAGTAATGTTAAACGTATTTGATTTTCAAATTTGAATTACTGAAAAAATACTTATTTTACGTGAAAGACATGATTTCTGGTATTCATGTAAAGACATGTATAACCACATCTCTTGCCCATTTGTCCACTAATTCTTGCATTGAAAGATGTCAGGTAAAACACACGGATAACATTTAAGGTATCCGACTACTTGCGACAACTTTTTTTTGAAAAAATGGAAATATGAGGATTTTTTTGTGATTTTTAGATTTATTTAGTATATTTTAAGGAAAAAATCTTAAAATTGAAAGCAGAAAAAAATTTATTATTATTAAAATGGGAAAAAACTGGTAAAAATGTACAAAAAATTACATAAACGGGGCCCGCTCTGTACAAAATTTTTTTGAGAAAATTCTCAATTTTTCAATTTTGATGTGTTACTTTATTATTCGTGTTTGAAATGACCGTCAGGATAAGAGATATTTCAATTTTTACAAAACCTAGAGCACTTTATCTTAGTGATTATACGAAATTGCTTAAAAAGAAAGTGATTATATCCACATAAAGGACTGTAAATTTTAAAATAAAGCAGCGATTGATAAATCTGAAAATCAAAATATTTCTACTGTTATACATAACATACTCAAAAAATTTCAGCAAATTATTTTCAAAACTTTTTGAGCAATCGCTGTCCCCGTTTGAACTTTTCGCGAAAAACACATTTCGAGTAAAACGCATTTTAAAGTTTGTCATCTTGTGTAAAGTTATGGCATCTGCTTTTACTAAAACACTTGTAATTTTTGTTCTAGTGAATGGAAAATAAAAAACTTGGTATTTTTATTGAGCTTATACGATGGACTATAAAATAAAATCATAAAAAAAATTTGTCAATTTTTGAAAAAAATCGTGATTTTAGGGTAGTCGGATACCTTAACAAGTAACGAAATAACGGCATCACCTGCTTTACTGAGCCAGTTTTTAATATTTAGATGTAATGCAGAAAACCATAAAATGCATAAGATTATGTTACTTTTACTGGTATGAAATTAAAGAAACATTTTTTGTACTCTCAGCTCTAGTATTTATTTTTCGTCAACTTGCTCTGGACTTTCCTATTTGTTGTACAACAGTGGTTCTCAAACTTTAACTACTGGCGACCCAAATTTTAATCATAATTTTTATCGCGCTCCCCAAAAAATAATAATGTATTGAATGCAATAATAATGAATTGGGGGGCAGCTAAAGCTACAATACGATCATAATTATAAACCGTACAAATTAACAAGATAAGTATTAAATTTTGTATATGTTACTTTTAAGTAATATATATTTTTATTTTTTTACTTTTTAGTTCGATCCACTATAAAAGCGTGTTTTTTTATTTGTTTTTAAACTGTACTTTGTTTTATAATTATTTTTCCTATACACGATAAAAATCCCAATTCCAGTGAATAATTTAATTAAGAGAAAATATACTTACCTACCTTCAAGGACTTCAATATTTCTTTGATTTTTTGAGAAAAAATCCCATAAAACTAATGAAAATGTTCCAAATCCGCGTGCTCTTAATAAAGGACATAAAGCCTGTTCATAGAAAATATTTTTGAACAAAAGTGGTTGCGCAGATAACTCGATCAAAACTAGGAACTTGATTGTAAAAAACCTGTAAAACTCCCCCCAAAAAAAAAAGAGGGCGAAATGTGATAAATTAATTTTAGTTCCCATTAAGACTGTCTTTTTGGAGGATACTCTGACAAGGTTATTGGTAGCAAATAAATAGTTTTCCTAGGATTAAGGATTTCGTGAACATCAGATGACTGCGCATCGCGCGACCGATCCCGTGTTAAAAGTGCATTCAATAAAACATATGGATATTGGTTCTAAAAAAGAATTGCGTAAAGTGTCCTCCGTTATGCATTGTATGTTGGCCAAATAATGCTTCAAAGTACTCAATATGCTTATCCATATATCATATAACTGATTCACATGGAGAAAAAACAACAGAAAAATATTATTTACAACTTTCTTAAAAGAAAAACAGATGGAGTGGAAAAATAGATGGATGGTCAAATATATGATAGTCAAAAGTAGCATTTTAGGGGTAAAAAGAAACGTAATAAAAAAATCTCTCATCGTGTGATTACAGTAAAGCAAACAAAATGCCTTATATGATATATATAAATTATATCAGTGTAAATGTGCATTTTTTTATTAAGTCAGAAAGCATTTTGTTTTTCTTCATTCCAAAAAGTTATTTTTTAAACCTTTTAATTTCCATATGCTCGCGCCCCCCACAGGAATACCACCCCCCCACAGTTTGAGAAACACTGTTGTACAGGATAAGAAGGCCTTTGAAATAATTGGCAAGCATATTCGTTTTAATTACTCTTAGATATCTAATATATCATTATTGAAATTAAAGTTATATATATATATAATGAATAAAAAAAATTAATTACAATTACTTATTATTATCAAAATATAATATTTCAGAGAGCAATGCTTTATTATTATTTGATTACAGAGACGATGCAAATATTTTTAAAATTATATATATATATATATATATATATATATATATATATATATATATATATAAAATTCATGGCTAAATTTTACTTTTAAATCTTTCGCAATATTTGTTGTGTCAAATAGATTCTTTTTAACATTAAATTAATTGCTAGTCTAAATGCTTATTTTAACGCAAACTTTTTCTGTTTTTTTCTCACAAAAAGCAATTTTGACCCCGATTTTGTGTGTTCCGTGTTGTTCTATTTTTTTAAAAATTTTATTTCTGAAAATTGTTTGACACAATAAACACATTTGATTTTATATGTAGCTTAAATATATGTGTGATTTTAAGAATTTAAGTCTTCTTTTTTATATTCATTCACTTTTGTCTTGTTTTTCACATAACATTTTGCACTATGTGTTACATTTACAATATTTTAATTATAAACTTGAGAAAAATTTAAATTGCTTCATTAATATAAAGAATGAATAGTGTTATTGTAAATGCCCAAATGTATTTTTTTTATGTATAAACATTTCAATATATACTATGGATTCAGGAAATTTTTCAATTCCTGAAAAGTCCGCACACATTTGAATTAAAAAAAAATTAAAATTATAATTGTTCTTTTGTAACAATGCTTGAAACAATATTCTTTTGAACAACAGCAAGCTGGTACTTGTCTCTCTAATCTTGAAAACCGTGTCACTGGATGATTTTAAGGATACGTTTTAAACTCAAAATTCAAAGCATCTGTTATTATATTGTATTTTTCTATTATATCTGTTATGTATATTAAAGCTTCAAAATAAAAGAAAGTATGAAACCAACTTTGAAAGCAATACTTTTGTAAAACTCAGAATTAATAATTGTGAAATCTCAAATGCATATAATTTTCTGGATATTATGGTAAATGAACATGATTTAATCATTATTATTGGCATACATATTTTAAAATGTGGTATATGCATTTGAGATTCCTGGATAACTGTGTTTATGTAATAAATTAGAAATGACTAATGATACTATTTATAAGTTGTGTAGGGTTATATTTGGTGAATTTAATAAAATTTCAAGTTGTTATCGCTTGAAGATCAATTAGTTTTTAACTCTTTAATTAGGTTTTCCATCCTATGTACGGCCTACCAAAAGCCGGTCACAACCGTTTTACCTGTAGGCTGTAGGGATACTGATATTTTCGTCTTTCTATTTTGATTTGCACATATTTTTAATTCTTATTGTGGGATTGTTAATTCAAGTGTTTATAGGAGATGTAGTTTGCCTATGGTACTGAAATACTTCTCGTCCGGAATTTTCTTTGTGGGGAAGACTGGAATTTTTCATCGAAGGCAAGAATTGCAATTCATAAAAATACAGACGGATCTCTTTATAACGAAGTCGCTAAATTCCGAAAAAAGTTCGTTATATGAAAAATTCGTTATGTAGAAGTTCATCTTTCAATTTTCTTTATAAACAACATAAAACAAATTTTAAACTCATATAAACACTATATACTTACAAAAAAATTATTCATTCATTTTTATAAATTAATATATATTTATTTTATACGTCTTACTTATTAAAAAAAGAGAAAGAAAGAAAAACTACAAGAAAAGTTTATTGATGACTTTATCCACTTTCTGAAGAATTAATTTTTTTTCTTTGATGCTCAAGCACTTATGTTTTGATGTTTTCAAGCCACAAGAAACGAAGTTACAAGTACAACTGATCAATGAACGCCACTCAAAGACACGGGGACACAAGACAACTCCGCTGAGGGTTCAAGCAGATCGAAGATGCTTCTAGTGAACTGGACAACGGACAATGTGGGTTAGTGGTTGCTCTTCTTGGATGATAACCCCAGAGTTCTACTTCTTTTGGGGAGTTAGGCACCTAATAAAACCAGTTCAAGACTTATGACCACAAAAAAACGTGTTGAAAGAGAGAAAAAAACTAGAAATGTTCAGAAATACTTCAAAAATAGAGAGAGAAAAAAATTTATTCACAAAAGAAAAAGTTCGTATTATAGGAAATGCACTTCGATATAAAGAGATTATTTCACGAAGAAAATCGTGAAATGCTCTTGGTTCCAGGTAAAAATTCGTAATATAGAGGTTCGTAATTAGGAGGTTAGACTGTATTCGATAAAGAACAGGCAATTCGATAAAGAATGTGCAATTTGTTGCTTGAGAAGAAATGAAAATGGAAGGATAATCCAAAAAAGTGTGAAAACTTTAAAATTGAAACTTAGAATAAAATTCTTCCATTTTCGCATTCAGTTAAGTATTTTGTTTAGTTATATGCAATAAAAAGCGTGCTTTTTTTAAACATTTTAGGCAAAAGAATTGGTCTCTTAGCTTAAGCGGATAACAGTACCTACCAACATGTCGATGTAAGTTTAAAGATGTGTCGAATTTAATTAGTTGTGAGTGATTTTAAGGTATCCGACTACCCTAAAACCATGATTTTTTTCAAAAATCGGCAAAAATTTTTATGATTTTATTTTATAGACCATTTTATTAACTTAATAACAATAACAAGTACTTTATTTTCCCTCCACTAGAACAAAAACTACAAGCGTTTTAGTAAAAGCAAATGCCATAACTTTACACAAGATGTCAAACTTTGAAATGCGTTTTACTCGAAATGTGTTTTATTCGAAAAGCTCAAACGGGGACCGCGATTGCTCAAAAAGTTTTGAAAATAATTAGCTGAAATTTTTTGCTTATGTTCTGCATAACAGTAGAAGTGTTTTGATCTTCAGATTTATCAATAACTGTTTTATTTCAAAATTTGCAGCTCTTTATGTGAATATAGTCAATGTTTTTTTAAGCAATTTCGTATAATGACTTAGATAAGTGCTCTATTTTTTGTAAAAATTAAAATATTTCTTATCGTGAAGATCACTTCAAACAGGAATAACAAAGTAACACATCAAAATTGAAAATTGAGAATTTGTTCATAAAATTTTTGTAGAGAGCGGCCCCGTTTATGTAATTGTTCGTACATTTTTTACTAGTTTTTTCCCATTTTAATAATAATAATTTTTTTCTTTTACCAATTTTAGGATTTTTTCCTTAAAATATACTTTATAAATATAAAAATCACAAAAAGATCTTCATATTTCCTTTTTTTCAAAAAAAAGTTGTCGCAAGTAGTCGGATACCTTAAGACAGTTTATATAGATATAACCATTGTTCACACACAGTAATTATTCTGTAACAGGTTCTCACGCGTATCTGTTCTTTCGATTTATCTCTGGAATTAATGTTTATTAATTGATAGAACTACCACACCACACCAACGGGATGACGTTTCAGCTCTCGACCGATTTAACGTGCATCGCTCCTCTACACGGCGGGTCTTTAGTGGTACTGGGATCGAACTCGTGACCAAGCAAGCCACGATCCTATACCTATACCACTCGGCTACCGCAATCCTATAAAGCTAAGAGAGGGCTATTAACAATTGACCTTTTATTTTTGAGTTTCGGTCAAGTGACGAACATGACACCTAACTATCTACCGACACACACCAAAGAGAGTACTTGAAGCTGAACAGATTTTAAGTGCATCAGCCCCCACATTATGTGCATCAGCACACAACGGGTTCTTAGTGGCATTAGGCTTCGAACACGAGACACACCAACGACGAATTCGGGACCATAACCATTAGGCTATCGCTGTCAACTAAGTCATCTTAGAGATGCGATGACTGGATTTACCTTAGTGTAGCGTTTCTCAAAACGTGGGGCGTGCCTCCCCTAGGGGGCATGATAACTCTACGAGGGTGGCGCGAGCAGATTGAAAAGTCGAAACAAAAGATTTTTTCAGAAAATTATTAATTTATGAAAAGTAAGCAAACAAAATACATTCTGACATGATAAAAAATAAAATACACATTTACACTGATTTAATACACTTATAAATGTATCATTACTACACCAGGTATTTTATAATTAATTGAACAATTCTAAGTTAAGAAGAAGTATAATAATTACCAGTGACGCCATGGGATTGTCATATATAAATATATATAAAAAAACTAACGCTTGATAATTTGTGTGGCTTATAATTAAACTTTTAACCACCTATTAAAAGTTACGCGATTCGCTCCCCAATGCCACGATTTTCAACGTTTGCGTGCGTTTGTGGTGTATCGGGGTGGGGGGAAGAGAAAAGGAATAATTAAGTGAATCCTATGAAGTAAGTAAAACCTTCACAAACACCGTCAAGGTCCTTTGATTGCATTCAAAAGTCTTCGGAATAATTTGTGTGTGTGGTTTATAATTAATCTTTTAACCACCGATTAAAAGTTACGCGATTCGCTCCCCAATGCCACGATTTTCAACGTTTGCGTGCGTTTGTGGTGTATCGGGGGAAGAGAAAAGGAATAATTAAGTGAATCGTATGAAGTAAGTATAAATCCTTCACAAACACCGTCAAGGTCCTTTGATTGCATTCAAAAGTCTTCGGAATAATTTGTGTGTGTGGTTTATAATTAATCTTTTAACCACCGATTAAAAGTTACGCGATTCGCTCCCCAATGCCACGATTTTCAACGTTTGCGTGCGTTTGTGGTGTATCGGGGGGAGAAAATGAATAATTAAGCGAATCATATGAAGTAAGTAAATAATTCACAAACACCGTCAAGGTCCTTTGATTGCATTCAAAAGTCTTCGGAATAATTTGTGTGTGTGTGTGTGGTTTATAATTAATCTTTTAACCACCAATTAAAAGTTACGCAATTCGCTCCCCAATGCCACGATTTTCAACGTTTGCGTGCGTTTGTGGTGTATCGGAGGGGGGGAGAGAAAATGAATAAGTAAGCGAATCGTATGAAGTAAGTAAATCCTTCACAAACACCGTCAAGGTCCTTTGATTGCATTCAAAAGTCTTCGGAATAATTTGGGTGGTTTATAATGAATCTTTTAACCACTGATTAAAAGTTACGCGATTCGCTCCCCCAATGCTACGATTTTCAACGTTTGCGTGCGTTTGTGGTGTATCGGGGTGGGGGGAAAGGAATAATTAAGTGAATCCTATGAAGTAAGTAAATCCTTCACAAACACCGTCAAGGTCCTTTGATTGCATTCAAAAGTCTTCGGAATAATTTGTGTGCGTGTGTGTGGTTTATAATTAATCTTTTAACCACCGATTAAAAGTTACGCGATTCGCTCCCCAATGCCACGATTTTCAACGTTTGCGTGCGTTTGTGGTGTATCGGGGGGGGAGAGAAAAGGAATAATTAAGCGAATCCTATGAAGTAAGTAAATCCTTCACAAACACCGTCAAGGTCCTTTGATTGCATTCAAAAGTCTTCGGAATAATTTGTGCGGTTTATAATTAATCTTTTAACCACTGATTAAAAGTTACGCGATTCGCTCCCCAATGCCACGATTTTCAACGTTTGCGTGCGTTTGTGGTGTATCGGGGTGGGGGGGGAAAGGAATAATTAAGTGAATCCTATGAAGTAAGTATAAATCCTTCACAAACACCGTCAAGGTCCTTTGATTGCATTCAAAAGTCTTCGGAATAATTTTATGGATAGCAGTGCACAAAAAAGATCGTACTTCGGAAAGACGTATATATACGCCCGGGGCAATTATCGTTTTGTTGTGTGAGACGTTTAGATACGTCTTTGGCACTTAATAGGTTGAAGTCGTGTTGTAGCTTTAGAGTCAAAGTATAGTGTTATTGAATTATTGAATTCAATATATTGTTATTGTGTGGAAGGGGGTACGATGAAAATTATGATTGGATATTGGGTCGCAAATAGTGAAGATTTGAGAAATACTGCCTTAGTGTTAGAACCTGTGTTGCCGTGCCTCAAAGCTATTTGTTCAAGTTTAACTAACGCTTATTATTTTCGGCAGGGTTCAATAGTTAATTTCCCTTTCATTGTATATTTATTATTTAGATCCCCTCTTGAGTTTGATCTTAATGAAACAGTTGATTTCACAATACCTGTCGAACGATCATGCGCATTGTCTCAATTTTACAATTTTTAAACTATTTTGAAAGGAATTAAGTTACTATTCATAACTTAACATTAGTCATATAAATCCAATGTACAAATTAAACTACACCTTGTTGATACAATTGCTCATTAAAATAGGATCAACGATAAGATTTTTAAAAAAAGAAAAATAAATTATTGTTAAATGTAGAAATACAGTTAACAAATATATACGAAGTTTGAAAACTTAATCTAAAACGTAAAACAAAAGATTTTTTAACAGTAAAAACTCTTATCCACACCAGTTAAAAACTTAATTTACAATATACATATAATTCTGAAAATACAAAATCGTAAAATCTATAGTAGGAAAGTTTTCCTAAGGAAAGTCAAAAAGTACCAAAAATATATCTTAAGGCCATATTGATTCAAGCAAAAACATTACAAAATGTATCAAATATTTCATTTCTATAAATTGCTACATATCATATCTTATTTACTCAGAAAATTAGAAATAATAGAAAATAGGATCTATTTTTTAAGAGTTTCAAGACAATTCTTAGGCCGCAAACTTTGCTGTGTGTGTGTGTGTGTGTGTATAGCTCTTTTCAGACTATTTATTTTCTTATTTTTTTTCTTTTGCGTGCCTTGGGGTCAAACGAATTTTATATTGCAGGTAATTGCAATTGTTTTCAATTTTTCCTTTATTTTACAAATTATTTTTATTCAATAGAAATAATTGGATATGTTCCATTTTAGACCTTTCTTTGTCAAAGTGTACAAAATCTATTTGTTTACTGGATATATTTGAAAGTGAGTTTATTTGAATACACACACACACACACACACACACACACACATATATATATATATATATATATATATATATATATATTTAAATATTCTTAAGTCGTAACTAATAGTTAAAGAGTCGATACAAATGTTATTTTTTCTGAATTTTCCTCTTAATCAGGGAACGGATGTATGTATTTCAAATAGCGTACAACAATAAAAAAAATGGCGATGGATGTGTCAGAATGTAACAAGGTTACTATTATAAGTAGCGTGGTTAAAAAAGATACATTATTCTGTGCAATTACAGAAAGCAATCCGGAATAACTCTTTTTTTCTGGGACATAGTGTAGAAAAGCATTTGACTAAATCAAGAGAGTCAGGCTATCCAACACCTTTAATGGAGACTAAAGACTTCTATATGTGATTGAGAGAGGTACTTAGTCCCTTGATTAAATGAAAGCCAAGACAAAAGAATTTCATTCTCTCTTTCCCCCTGAATGGATGCCCAAAACAAAGATTTGGAGAAAAGATAACAAATGGGGACTTCATCACAGATTCCTGTTAATGAGCTGATATTTTCAAGAGTTCAGTTACTTGTTTTCTCCCAGTAGCATTTTAAATCTAATATCTACAGTATAGGGTCTATAAAAGTGAAATCACAAATTCATCCATTAAAAATATATATTCTTATACAATTGAATAGATTTGTTTCATTTGGTTTTTTAGTTCAGAGTTTCTCACACATTTGTAAGGTTTTCATTGTTTAATGACTCTTACATTTGATGCAATGTAAATCCTTTAAGATATCCGACGACGTTTGGAACCATGATTTTAAAAAAGCGCATAAATGAATAATTTTCATGATATTTAGTGTCACTCAGATTATAATACATGCCTAAAATTGTTTTAAGGACACATATTGACAAAACAAATTTATTTAAGTATAATATTTTGGCAAAAAATTAACTTAGAATAACCTTTTTTTCCAAATGTTCTCCTTTTGTGAAAAATGGTTATAATATAGTAATATTTTGTCTGTAAATAGCTTAGAATAGCTATAGAGGCTCAACTAGAACTTTTGAAAAATTCACATTATTTTCCGAGTTACCACCAATTGAAATAATTATTCGTGTTTTTTTTCTTAAAATTGCTCCCCTCTGTTGTCGTAAAATATGAATAAACCCACTTCTAAGTTATATATTTCAAAAATTTTAGTTGAGCCTCTGAACAGAGGTCTGAGCTATATACAGGCAAAATATTATTCTAATATAATCATTTTTCACAAAAGGAGAACGTTTCGAAGAAGATTATTCTAAGTTACTTTTTTGCCAAAATATAGTATTTAAATATTTTTCTTCTTGTCAAAATGTCCTTAAAACAATTTTATGCATATATTTTAATATAAATGACACTAAATATCATGACAATTATCCATTTATGCGCTTTTGGAAATCACGGCTCCGAACGTAGTCGGATACCTTAATGTATATAACCTAATCATGAGAGAGATATATCTGAACTATCATATCATATATATATATATATATATATATATATATATATATATATATAAATAGTTATAAATATCTAAGCAAGCAATGCATAAATAGGATTATAACCAGACAGCTTAGTTAAGAAGTAAGTAGCCAAGGCAGTATAATAGCAAATTCTTAGCTTTAGGAGCTAAGGTTCCAGATTTGAACATTGTTTTGAGGTCAGCCGATCTTCAGCTGCAATTTGTCTATATACATAGTGTATAGGGAAATGAAACAGGTGTATTAATTTGCCATTATTAAAAGATTAAATTAAATATACTAATGTTATTATTAAATAAAACTATAACAAGAAATAGTTAACTAAAAGTACTTACTTATTGTAAAAAAATTAAAGATGTTTGAGTATAAAAAAACTCTGTTATAATTATTAAACACATCGGCATTTTATTCCTCCATTAAACACATAACCTTCTTAAAATAGCATCCTATAAAAATAAAAATGAGTAAATAATAAAACCAATAAAAATAGTGCTTAGTGTATTTATAAATCGAAATTATTTCATAGCAAAATTTTGGAAAGAAGAGGACCATCAATCATTTGGAACAAGGCAATTGAAAATTAAAATGTATTTAAATTTGTTGAAAGTGTGGCTTTATCTTGCATATATATGTGTACTTCAGTGGAGAAATACTAAATATGAAAGGTATAAGGGACAATTGAAAATACTTTACAAATAAAAGATGGGCGCAGCAGCATTTATAGAAAAATCAGACTTATAAAACTGAGAACTACTTCGTGGAGTTAGTAGCAGTTTCGAGCTTAGGCTACCTTCTTCCTAGTTTACTAAATGTGTACTGAATATAATGGAGAGAGATATTCTGAAACCTTTTTTAGTGAAAAGATCACTCACCGAGGAAAAGTTCGAAAATACTTGATCGATTATCTCTAGAACTACTGGACCAATTTTAATGAAATTTGATACGTACATACATTGATATATACAATACAAAACAAATAACAATTCAACAATTGCAATACAAAAGCATGATCATGCTTAATACCGGTTGGTGTTGGATGGTATGAAACTTCGGTTGCAGAATAAACAAAAAAATGGGTTAATAAAAGGTATGGCTCCCTCTTACAGCTATACAGTATCGCATCATGATGTTATACTTGAAATAAGGCCGTTTGTCAGTTCTTGTGGCAGTTGGTCCCACTCGTTCAGCAACGCTGTTTTTATTTCCTGACTGGTTCTCGGAGGGGTTAGCGACTAGCAATTGCCCTATCCAGAGCATCCCTGACATAATCTACAGGGTTGAGATCTGGAGACCTGACACACACCAATTCATGCGGCGAATATCCTCACTCTCTAGAAATATGATCACCAGAAGAGCTATATGTGACCTCACGTTATGAGCCATTAAGATGAATATGGGGCCACAAGCACTCCTGAAGAGGCGAACATAGGGCTCCAAGTCCTCATTCCTATACCTCACACCACTCACAAAACCTCTTTCAAAGATATGGAGAGGTGTACGGCTATCCAACATGATACCTGCCCAGACCATTAAACCTCCTCTGCCATAATTGTCGATTTTGCGGACATTGGAGGGTAGGTAGTGGTTTCCTGGTTTTCCTCATATGAATGTACGACGAGAATCGGTGTTTAGGCGGAAACGGGACATCGGTGAACAAAGCGGTCACCCATTGATCTAGACTATTCTCTATGCTGTCTGCACCATGCTAAATGGACTCTCCTGTTCGTAGACATGTTCAGGACGCAAGCAGCTGGTCTTCTGGTAAACAACCCTCTCTCATAAACTGTTTTTGAAGCAGTCACCCTTGATATAAGGTTTCATGCGGCTGCATACAAGTAACGAGAGAGTTGAGAAGTTGTAGCCTCTCAGTTAAGCCTCGGTATAAAGGATGAATGGCAATCTTATCTGGCCATCATGGCTCCTGGATGACCTTGCCCAAGCTTTCTTTTGATGGATCCAGTATCCTGGAACTGTTTTCATAAGTTACACACGACGCTGGGCATTAAGTTGAACTGTCTAAAAATCGGGAATTGACATTGGCCTGCTTCTAGCCTCCCCACAGTTTTCCTTCTTATTTCATCATTTAAACGTTGGTGGTTACTCATTTTTACTATTACATTTTGAATTGAACTGATTATTTCAAAATAACACCACGAATTTCGCCGAGATGTGCTGACGAACGAAATACGTCAATACTTACATGTGCTTAAAAAGCCTGTTTTTCTGCTGGCTCCGTCTGCAAACACGTGTACACTGACGTATTTGCCTTACAAGATTTGCCTTTTTATCTAGAAGCAGTGGTTTTTCATTCAATTCAATAAACTATGTAAATTATCTTAATTTATTTCATCAGTGTATGTGTAGCATATTTGTTGTTTCTAAATTATTAATAAAATACTTATAAACTAATTTTAAGTAAAATTAAAATAACAATAATAAAATTAAAATCGATTTTGTAAACCTACAATATTAATTGGTAATATGCATTTTTAAATAATATTTCAATGAATTGTGCATAGATGTCGTCATTTGTAGTTTTATAAAAACAGTTTAAAATTGAAAATTTTCAGATATTTTTGAATAAAATCTGAATGAATAGATGAAATTTAGGATCTTTTTTAATAAAGATAACTATTCATAAAAATAATTGAATATTTATAATTTAAACAAAATTGCATGGGTTATTTTACTTTTTTTAAAAACTTCATCTGAGTTTTTGTGAAATTAAGAGAATCTGATTGAATATAATTTACAATAGTGTTACTGAACATTGATATATGTGTATTATATTTTTCCAAATTAGTATAATTTAATAATACTGAAGATAAAATCATCTCTTCTTTCATAAATTTTTGTGCATATTAAGTTGTCCATCAATTGCAGTCCACACTCGATAACACACACACAAAAAGGCGCACTAAGAAGGAGCTGCCCAATTGTAATGAAATTTCGTTTGCAAAGACACTTGTACCGATCATGCAAATGATTAAAATTTGGTGTCCAATGAATGAATAGTGGGTTCTACAGTGAATTTGAACTATTCCCACAGAAGGTGTCTATAAGAAGCGATTCTCAGCTTGATGGCTAAAATTTCTGTTGCATTGCGATTTATGATACCTTTCAATGACTGAAAAAATGCCTCGCCGCAATATTCGAACTCATTACGCAACTGCCTGAGTTTGAAAGAGGTCGTATCATTGGATTGAAAGAGGAAGGTTGAGCACAAATTGGAGAATCGCTCGTCATATGGTTCGACCCGATGCGGCCATTAGAAGATGCTGGGAAGAACGGGTGGACATTGGCACATTGCGGCGCCATGATGGTAGCGGTTGACCTAGGGCCACATCAGATCGGGAGGACAGATTGATTGTCAGATCAGCTGTCACAGCACCTGATTTATCGTTATCAACCATCAGACGTGTGACCCTCACATGAATGTCCACCATGACCACTCACAGACGGCTGATAGAGCAAAATTTTACTCTCTTACCTGTCCTCTACACCACCTGCCACTCACGCCTGCACACAATCAAGACAGTGGTGTTTTGTTGCATCATACTGGAATTATGTTGACTGGGAATGTATAGCGTTTAGTGATTATTTCCTCTTCCAACTGTATGCTGACGATTATCGAACACGTGTCTGGAGACGCCCAGGGCAGCTTGCCGATCCTGCGTTCCCTATTACACGCCACACAGGCCCTCAACCAGGATTTATAGTCTGGGTTATTATTTCCTTTGATAACCGGTCCCCTTTTGTCGTCATTAGAGAAACACTTACAGCACAGCGGTACGTCGACGACATTGTGAGAACTACTTTTCTACCTTTACCTACCGTTTTTTCCCTGGATTTTTTTTTCAGCAAGATAATGTCAGGCCACATACAGCATGTGTGTGTGTTGCTATGAACTGTCTTACAGCTTGTCAAATACTTCCTTGACCAGCCAGATCACCATACTTCTCCCCAATAGATTATGTCTGGGATATGATGAGAAGGCGAATGCATCTACCAAGGAATATTGATGACCTGGACAGATAATTGGAGCAAATTTGGCAAGAAATACCAAAGGAGACCATCATGATGCTTTATCATACTATGCCACGTCGTGTGGCAGCTTGCATTTAGGCTAGAGAAGGTTCAATACTTTATTGAGCTCGTTACTTTGTAACTCTGAAATAATTTATTCAATTTTTCGAAATTTTAATCATTTTGTATTATTTACATAATCCTTCCACCCACCAATTTTTTATCTCTACCGGACAACTCGTTCTTGGTGCTTCGCTTTTTTTTTTGGTTTTTTTTTTTCGTTATAGAGTGTAATATCTAGGAACTGATTATTATCAGTGTTATTGTTTAACGGAATCACATTCAAGCAGTTTGAAAATAAACATATTTTTGGAAATATATTTGGTTTGAAAGCTTTATTTGAAACAAAAAAGATTCGATCATCAATATACCGATATAAATTATATAGTGTACTGTCCGTATATTAATTTTCATATAAATGTAAATATTTATTAGTTAGACAATTACTTCCCAATCTACCCTGGTGTAAATCTGTAGCTTGATAATGTCTACTAGTATAGTACATAAAATTCCCATGGGTAACTAGTCAAATAGCAAATAAAATTTATCAAAACATATTACATTTAGAAATACAAGAGTTTCATAAAATTGTAATAATATTCTAATCATATCGTTATTGCAATATAATTCAAAAGATCATCACATTCAAAACTATAGATATAATAATTTTATTTTTATTTTTTATGTGATTTATTTTCTTTACTGTTTAAATGTTTGCAATTGCATTAAATTTTATTGAATTTCTTAAAGATTTCTTGAAGTATATTTCTTGATCAGTTAATGACTGTATTAAATCATTTTGTAACTGCTCGTAACTTAATAGGACTTTTACGAAACCTAGAATTTTAGGAAAATGCGTGGATATTTTAGAAAATATCCACGCATAAGGTATCTGACTATATTCAGAACCGTAGTTTTGAAAAAAAAAGTATAAATATTTTTATTTTTAAATTTAGTATCACTGGAATAAACATATATACATGTATAAATGTTTTAAGAATATTATAAGATAGAGAAAAATTATTAATACTCAATTTTTGGGCAAAAAACTCCATAGAATGACATATTTTCAAATTATTCTACTTTTGTGAAAAATGCTTCTGTAATAATAATGGCTTACTTATAAATAGCTAAGATTACTGTGCAGAGCCTGAACTAGGATTTTTGTAATACATAATTTAGAAATGTATTTATTCGTATTTTAATAAAACAGAGTAAAGGGATTTTATTTAAAAAATGTGGATTATTTCAATTGATAGCAATTCTGAAAAAAAAATTACACCTTTCAAAACGCCTAGTTCTGGCTCTGTATAGAAGTATTAGCTACATGCAGGCAAAGCATTATTATTATAGCAGTATTTTTCATAAAAGAATAATGTTTGCAAGTATTTCATTATCCCTTCATTTTTTGCTAAAAAATTTGCTTTCAAATAACTTTTAATGTAATAATATTTTTAAGAAATTTTATATACGTATATTTTAATTCATTTGACACTCAATATAAAAACAATTATTTCATTTATACGCATTTACAAATCCAAGGTTTCGGACGTATAGTCGGATAATATCTTATTATTATTTTTTTTTATAAAATACTAAAATGCGATCGTTGCTTTCTCAAAAAATGATTGCGTTTTAAAAAATGTTGTATATACACTCAGGAAAATTGAAAATAGCGACCCAAGAAGGAAATTAAGTACAATCGCGAAACTTTGCAAATAAGTACAGCATAATGTGATATGCAAATGAACCAAGTTTTGTGCCAATAGGCATGCTCATACACGCCGAGGTGGCGCTACAATCAGGAAGAATGTGCTATATAAGCCAGCGCAAATTCGAAGATTTATAAACGTGACGATTACCCGCAGATTGTAGGAGCGAAACATGCCAGGTAAACGTGCTAGAAGACATTTCTCACAGTTAGCGAGTTTGAGAGAGGCCTGATCATCGGGATGAAAATTGCAAACTGGTCGCCGCGCAGTATTGCTGGCCAGGTGGATCGTTCGGAGTGTGATGTAAGAAATTGCTGGGAGCAGAGGACACGAGAAGATATCCACGCGCAGAAAACCGGGTCTAGAGCGACCAGGAAGACTACGAGGAGAGATGATCGAAGGATCGTACGGCAAGCACTTGTGGACCCCACAGCGACTCGTTCAACGATACGAGCAGACGCAGGCGTATCATTTGTTCCACAAACAATTTCCAGACACCTTGCAGAAGCAGATCTTAAATCCAAGCGCACTTTCCGTGCAGTCCCTTTAACACCGGAACATCGGCAACTGCTTCTACAGTGGAGCCAAACCAGATCAATGTGGAATGTCACAGATGGGCAAAAGGTTGTGCTTAGTGATGAATTCCGGTTTGTTTTGGGTACAGATGAGAACCGTGTACGGCTGTGTAGGCGCCCTGGTGAGCAGTACAATTCCCCATACACTGTTCTACGTCACACTGCACGCACAGCTGGTGTAATGGTTTGGGGGGCCATAGCCTATGATAGCCGGTCAAATTTAATTGGGATGCGTGGCACCTTAACGGGGCAATGTTACGTTGATGATATTCTTCGACCCCCATGTAGGACCTTTCCTAAATGGTCTCCCAGGGGCAATTTCCCAGCAAGATAATGCTCGTCCGCATACAGCAAGTGTTGCTCAAGACTTCCTACGTCATTTTCAGACTATTCCACGGCTGGCCCGCTCCCCCGATTCGTCCCCTGTAGAGCACGTGTGGATCAGCTAAAACTGCAGATGTCATCATGTCTATCTGTACATGATTTAGAGTTGGCTGTTCAAGATTTGTGGGCCCATCTGCCTCAGGACAATATAAGGTGCCTAATCAACTAAATGCCGGACCGTGTGGCGGCATGTATTGCAGCTGGATGTGGTCGAACGCGCTATTGAAGTTTCCCAGTATTTGTGTCGTTGTGCACCCTGTATTTGTTTAATTGTCTTGTTTTTGAGATCAAGGGAATCTTTCATCTGTGTCATTATGTGTATTAAATTTCATTTCAATCCGATGATTTCTTCTTGGGTCGCTATTTTCAATGTTCCTGAGTGTATATGAATCGTGTTCAAATGAAAGTGATTAGAAACGTACTAAACAAACAGTTGTTAGTGTATTTTCGTGAAAACAAACACAATAGTGAAGGTGTATTTACCACGCACTCAAGAGCGCAAGCAGATTTGAGAAAACTACATTCATAAGGATGAGGCAGTAATTTAAAAATGGCTAGTGTAAATATGAAACTGCGTCTAAAGTGTATCAGTGAGCTGTAATAAAGTTTTTAGCTCTGGAAGGGCGTAAGCCATGGCTATTCATCGCAGAATGGTAGCTGTGTACGGTGACACGTGTCAGTCAGAACGGAGATGTTGATGGCATTTTTCGACATGCAGGGACCCCTATTACTGGAGGTTATGGAACCGGACGTCTCTATCAATGCCCAATGGTACACCCAAATACTTTATAAGTTGCATAAGACTATCAGAAACAAACTTCTAGGTATGGTGTCGTCAAGTATCATCCTTCTGCCGGACTATGCACGGCCGCATGTCGCCAAGATGTGTGTCGAGGTGCTTATTTTTGCTGTGAATTATTTTTGCAAACTTGGTATGCCTTTCACTCATTAAATATTGTTTGTATCTATGTATACTGTCTAATTTCTGATCCTATGCATCTCATGGATACACACCTCGAATCATTTTCATTTGAACAAACCTCAAATACAGGGTGGGCTGAAATGTTCGTAGGCTAGCATAGAAAAAAAAACTTTTTTGATAGAATTTGATTTTATTATTCTCAATATACTTCCCTTCGAGGACGATTCAACGATTATAGCGGCCATACAATTTTTCGATACCATTTTTATAATACAATTTGTCTTAAGCCTCAAATAGGATTTCGTTTCGGTGATTACGTCTTCATCGGCGTGAAATTTCTGTCCAGCGAGCATCCTCTTGAGGTCTGAGAACAGAAAAAAGTCGCTGGGGGCCAGATCTGGAGAGTACGTTGGATGCGGAAGCAATTCAAAGCTCAATTCATGCAATTTTGCCATCGATTTCATTGATTTGTGACATTGTGCATTGACTTGATGAAATAGCACTTTCTTTTTCTTCAAATGAGGCCACTTTTCCGCGATTTCGTCTTTTAAACGCTCTAATAACGCTACGTAATAGTCGCTGTTTATGGGTTTTCCCTTTTTAAGATAGTCAATGAATATTATACCATGAGTATCCCAGAATACTGATGCCATAACCTTGCCAGCCGACTTATTCGTCTTTCCACTCTTTGGAGTCGGTTCATCAAGTGCAGTCCTCTCTGCTGACTGTCGATTGGACTTCGGTGTGAAATGATGGAGCAATGTTTCATCCATCGTCACATATTGACACAAAAATTCGGATTTATTACGATTGATCAGCTCCAAACACTGCTTAGAATCATCGATTCGTTGTTGTTTTTTGTCGATTGTGACCTCGCGCGGCACCCACTTTGAACAGAGCTTTCACATATCCAAATATTCTTTCGCGATATGACCAACACGTTCCTTTGATATCTTTAGGGTCTCAGCTATCTCAATCAACTTCACTTTACGGTTATCAAAAATTATTTTATGGACTTTTTTTTTTATCTTTTCGGCGGTAACAGCCTTTTTGGGGCGTCCACTGCGTGCATCATCATCGGTGCTCATTTCGCTTCGTTTAAATTTAGCGAACCACTTCTCTACGGTTGATTTTCCTGGTGCAAAGTCCGAATAATATTTATCAAGCGAAGCCTTGGTTTCAACAGTATTTTTTTCGCCAAAAAGCAATGCTTTATTAACACACGAAATTCCTTTTTATCCATTTTTTCAAAGTAACAAAAGTTCTTTCACTAAAAATGCTATAACTCAGATACTAATAGTGCAACAGCTGTCAAATTTATACACGCGTCTTTTGAAGGTTAGGGTTAACTAAAAATCATATGGATTTGATTCTATTAGCGCCATCTATGTATTAGCCTACGAACTTTTTAGCCCGCCTGTTATAGGCTTTTATGTAAATGAGAATTTTTACATCTTGGTTGAATTAACGTGCTGCAGTCCCCAACTTTTTAATTAGATGTTTTTGTTCGATTCAAGATTAAGAGATTCTGCTAAAAAAAGAAAATTCTCGTGAAGTATAAAAAAAATTCAAAGAAATATCCTAATAACGTACGTAAGGGATTCTTAGTTGTATTGTTTCCATGGACAACATTATTGATAAACTAGTTCCGAATAATATAGAGTTCAAATATCTTCTTCTATCCCTCTATTTCATGACCCTTCCGATGCCTTTTTCATATGTATTATTATGCAATATGAAAATCGCTAAGTTTAATAACTACTATGGTACAGTTTAACATAGGCTTCTTTCTTTCAGTATTAAATACAAATAATGCACTAAATATATATGGTAGCAAGAATAGCTATAATATTAAATATATTTAATAATCTTTGAACAACTCAAATAAAAAAAAATTACCTGCAAAATTATAAGAGTGATGCGTATTTCCCTTCACCTTCAATAAGCTCAGTAAGCTTCAAAAAAGAAATATTGTCAATAATAATAATAATAATAAATAAATAAATATATATATATATATATATATATATATATATATATACGTATATATATATAAATACAGCTCATATACTTCCATAAACTGTGTAAACAATGAGAAAAAGCAAACTTTCTAAGTAATTGTCCGTGAAAATAAAAATAGTTAATAAATTTTTCCTCGATATATCATAACACAAAATTCTTCAGCACAAAACAGTTAAGGAATTCTAGGTTTTTGACATGAGAAGAAAAAAGAAAGTGTGTTTACCTTCCAAAATATATATATTTTTAAATTTTCTTTTCTAAATAGATATTTAGTGTTTTTATACAATGGTTTCTTATTTCCAGTCTTTATCCTTCCTAAGAATTTCCCGGAATTGAGAGATGGAAACAAAATAATCATTCCCCGAATTCTCAGGGATAAATTAAAATTTCGAAAGTTCTAAGAAATAGTTATTTAATTATAGTACACTTAATTAATTATTATTATTACTTATATATAGATATAAAGATTAATTTTTTCTGTGCTCCACTCAGCTTTATATTTGATGATTGATTTTCTATTGGGTAAAAACTTGCTTTACTATCTTACTCAAGTTAGAAATCTTGCTAATTGAGCAACATTGGACATTTGTTTTCTCTTCTAAAGTTTATGTGAGTTCGAAAAGTCGGGCAGTGATTCGCCTTCTTCACGGCCTTGTCATAAGTTGCTGAATCAAAGAACTTTTATTTCGTAAACGTGAAAGAGAGATGATCAGTAACTTCAGCAACATCTTGCGTTCTCTTAAAATTTAGTAATCAAACTAAAGTAACATAGTCTCTCACTAATATTTTGAACTAGATAGTAAATTTCATATTCTTTGCAAGTTATAAATTCTATTGCTACATCTCTCCAATAATTACATCAAATACTTCTTCAGCAATTAGCATCACGTTTCGATTGCGTGGTGTTTGTTGGCAAATTTATACTGGCTTCAAGCTATAGTTGCAGTTACAGTTAGAACTTCTGTATTTGCCGAAATTTATTTTAAAAAAGCTGCTTTATGACTTAAAATATATTTCAAGCATTTTGAATTTACTATTCAAGCGTACTTTTGTGTCTAAGCAAACCATCCTTTCACAGCCAAACTCTATATAAACGTACTTTTTTTAAATATCATTCTTAGGCTTTTTTTTTGTGTGAACAATAAAGAAGCATGTATAATAGAAATAATAATTTTTCCTGAAGCAATATAGAACATAGCCTCCGAATGTACTGCCTTCAAATTTCAAGTCTAACGCTTAATCTAAATCTTCAATTAGCTTAACACTTTCATAGATATCTTCTTCATATGTTATTTTTTCTATTTCAACTGAGCTATTACACAAATCCACTCTTTTCTTATGTATAACAGTTTGTATTAAAAAGAAAAAAAATGTATGGTGCGTCAGGTGTCAGGTATATGGTGTGTTCATAGTATAGGTAATATAACTTATATATTTTTCCTAATTTAAGCATCATACTAGCATTATTAGTGACGCAGGTAACTGTGTGTATTTTACTTGTGATCCTTTAGTTTATAGACAGAAATTTTTTATTTCAATTTTCTATTGAAAAATTCCCACTTATTCTTAATAGTCCTAAATTAATGAATTTACCTTCGTCTAAATGAAGGTTTATGCTCATATATTGTCTACTCTTAAGATATGTACGCTCCTCAAGTTTCAAACTACAGCATAATCTTGTGCTTAACTTTGATGAAATTTAATGTATAATCCGAGATCTAAACACTTCATATTGTTTATAGACAAGCTTCCTAACATTATAAGAAAATAGTTTTTGATTCTCCGCCATTTTTTCTATCCCGAGAAAACAAAAAGTATGAAAATCTTACGATTTCCTGGAATTTCAGGTTCTCGGGAAAGAAACCCTATATTGATCATATGTTAATATGTGAAATATCTCAAATGTCCCACTCCATAATTTTGTATTGTGCTTGACTTAGAATTTTTATTATTACAAGTATTCTACTTCGCAACTAAGTTAATCATTTGTTCATTTGTTTGCTAATATGAATAGCTTAAACATAAGTTATGCATTTCGAGAAGGACTTTGATGCATTGTTTTTGTATAATATGGCAACACTTTTTGCAATTATTAATCTTCATTTTTTTAATTATTAGCTTCACTTTAATATTTATTCGATTAAGATACTAGTAACTACCACTTAAGCTATACTTACCAAAAGGTATGGCTATACAAGAAGTAAATTGATCACAAGTATACAATGAAATATGTTGTAGTACTCTTGCGTTTGCATGGTGCAGGTTATGAATCACCAAAAGTTGCTATCAACTCTAGACGAAATATCGCCAACTGTAATAATTTTATCGTAATTTTTTGACCTGATTGCATATTATTAACGAATTACTTAGAAGCAATACGATGTGTGGTTATTAATGATAGACTTCGTTATTTTGAACCGCGGTCATGTAGGAAAGGCGATATCTGAGCTACGTATTGAGTAGGATATCAGTGAAAGAACCAGCAAAATCAGCAGTATACGTGTCGTGATTTCTGCTAGAGAAAAGCCCTCGTGTATCTTAGTAGTGCGACGTAAATGTTAATTCACTCGTTCTGCAAGTGAAATCGGTGTGATTTTTTTTCATGCCTCAGAGAATGCGTACTACAGCAAAGATTACCAGGTTGCAGTTCCAGCAGATATGTGACGAATCTTTACGGCACCTTTCCACTAATATTCTTAAGCGTCTTTGGGAATTGTAAATTCGCGTATATTTCCAATCAGCTCTAAAAGAAGAAAATGCGACACGTAAAGTAGATAAGGTATTTAAGGAGAGCGTTGTAAGTTAGCGGAAAAGAAGACGATTGAGCCAGCAGAAGTAGTGACGAGGTTTGGAAGATTCAATTGGATTACGATATTGGAGTATTGCTGTTATCATTCAGCGAAAAAGCCTTAGGAGGATTATTCTACCTGAAGAGATCTTAAGTACAACCAGGTGATACATTCCAGCTTGATACAGCTAACCACAAGCGTTAGTTTAATAAAATTAGTTCAAGTTTAATGAAAACTAATAATTCAAGTTGCGTGTATTTCTCAGACCTCCTATTCCAGTAAGCCCTTTTGATATTGAACGGAGTTATTGATTAATTTCATATTTCGTAATTTAATTTAATATTAAAGGTAAATCCCTTTTTGACGTAGACATATACACTGGTGTGCAAAAATTAAGGACGAGACGGTTTTTTCAATATAACTTTGTACAAAAGCTTTCCAAATCAACACATTTAATACCGTAAGATCCCCCATACGTAAGGACATGTGTAATGTAAGCAACACTTACTAAAAGAGAAATCAGAGGGATAAAAGAAGCTTGATTGAAAAAGTAGCATGGAGCGCAATGCGACTGAAGGCCAGAAACATCCCCTGCGATGGGTTTCCAGCAAGAAACATCCGGTCTTTAGTAGAGGATATGATCTCCTTGACTGCTAGGCAGGTTTCACAGCGTCTGCCCATGCTGAGAATGAAGGTGTCAATGAGTTGTTGAGGCATTGCTGCCCATTCGTCTTGCAGCGCCAATCGAAGCTCCCGAATCGTTACTGGTGGTAAGGTACGAGCTGCCAAGCGTCTGCCTAGAAAATCTCATACATGCTCGATGGGATTGAGATCCGGAGATCGTGCCGGCCAATCCATACGTTCAATATCCTCACTCTCTAAGAGCTGATCGGCAGCTACTGAGCGATGACATGGTGCATTGTCGTCCATGAAAAGGAACTGCAGACCCATAGCGCCTCTAAAAAGACGCGCATATGGAAGAAGAATCTCGTTACAATAACGGGTCAAGTTGACTGAACCTGCGTCGAAGATGTGAAGGTCTGTACGACTATCAAGCATGATTCCTCCCCAAACGAGAACACAGCGACCTCCATACCTGTCCCTTTCAATGATGTTCGAGGGATGATTGCGGCTTCCCCGTTCTCTCCAGATGAGTATGCGATGAGAATAGGTACTCAAACTGAATCTGCTCTCATCTGTAAAGAGTACTCGTCCCCATTCATTGTCTCTCCAATTCCGGTGTTCCCGGCACCACAGAGAACGCCTTCTCCGATGGGCAGGCGTTAAAGGTACACACCGTACAGGGCGTCGTGCAAACAGACCACCACCGTGCAGTCTTCTGGCCACGGTAAAACGCGATATCGGTCCTCCAGTCGCCTGTGTCGTGTGTCTAGCGATTTCTCCTGCCGTCTGCCGCCTGTTTCTTCTGGCCTGTAAGACAATGTACCGGTCATCTGCGGGTGTGGTTCCTCGTGGACGACCACTACTGAACCCCTGGATAGCTTTTCCTGTAGTTTGAAATTGTCTCCAAATTCGTGAAACGATGCTGTGAGCAATTCCGAATTCTGCAGCCACACTTGTCACACTGCGGCCTTGCTCCAACTTCCCAATGATTCGTCCTCGGGTAAAAGCATCCAGATGTCGTCTAACAGATTGATTATTCTCCATTTCTCGCTGAAGCAGCAACTCGGTGTGATTTTAACTGCTATACGGCGTGCAATCTCTTTGCCAGAAATACTGATCTTACACCGACAACATGCTTTATACTACTCAGACACTCCCCCATTACGTCTACCTGCATATCTGCGCATGTGCTACCGTACATCACCTTACTTAATCTCCTGATTGGTCTTTCTGTCCGCTCTGCCTCTTCGTTCAGCTGATATGCTAATTTTTCGACTTCGTCCTTAATTTTTGCACACCAGTGTATAGTAAGCCATACATGAGTAGTTTTTTTAAAAGTTTTGTGTTACTTTGTAAATTATGATTGCTTGGATTTTTAATAAAGCTTTAATTAAGTGAACTTTTATTTGTTAAGTGAATAAATATAATTTTTTTATAGAAATTGCGTCTGGTCAATCCTTGCCTCAAATTAATCTTAGTGTCCAGGGTGGAACCCAGGGGGCTCCTACAATTAGTGGTGTCGTTTGCGAACTGTTTCGGATAACCAGGTGACTCATGTTTTGTTCACAAGATTGCTTTTACACTAGACCAGAGATGAAGAATATATCTTTACCTTTAGAGGCTACATATAAATTAAATAGTTATACAGGAGACTGCATAGGTTAAGGCAGCGCTCCGCAAACATTTTATCGCTGTTGACCGGTCAACGTTAGATAATTTTACCGCGGCCCGCTGAGTGTGGGACACGTTGATTGTTTATATTTTAGATTGTTTTGATTAAACAATTTTAATTTAGTTACATTTAAATGTGCCTTCAATAAAAAAAAAGTCACAGCATAAATGAATAAAAAGGATTTAACGTGGAATATATAAAGTGATTTTTGTGGAAAGTTGTGCACATCCGAGGGAAATGCACCACTTTAAATAAAATGGCAATAGTTTATTTTAATGTTCTTTAGGCGGCCCGGTACCATTTGATCCACTGACAGGTACCGGTCCGCTGATTGAGGGTTGCGTATCACTAAGTTAAAGTACCTATAAAAGAGAGCAAATTTTTATGAAATAATTATAGTTCTTGTACAGTTTTTTAACACTTTTGTATATAGAAATGATACAAACATAATTAAATCCTTATTTATTTATTTATTGTTTGACTTGAAAAATTACAATGTAAAACATTTTTGTGGCGTAGGAAATATTTTGTAGGGTGAAAACTTATTATGACGTTAATCATTCATTATTATTTTATTATAAAACTATTAAATTATTTCGATGATTATGAATGTGTCATGTCCAACAAGTCACAAACATTTCTTAGTGCATAGCTGTAGTATCTCAATCAACAGAAACTTAAAATAATACACTTCATTTATATTCAAATTAATATTCAAATATCATCCTTGCTGACAAAATAATGCTTTTTAACGAACATGCAGTCAGTCATAATAATGAAATAATTTATTTTGTATAGATGATAAAACATGTCTGGTTGCGTTGCCGTGTTGCACAAGTGGCGTTCTAACACTCGAAATGTACAAGTGGCTATTCCCCAAGTAAGTCATTGAAATTGTGAGAACCCCCTGGGTTCCACCCTGGACACCAAGATTGAATTGAGGCAAATAATTACCAGACGACATTTTTATAATAACAAATTATATTTATTCACTTGAATCAATTACCATCCTTCTAAATACAAAAATGAATCAATATGTCTACGTCAATGGAATTGAACTTTACTATTAAATTAAATCACGAAATATGATACTAATCAACTATTAAATTCAATATCGAACGGGTTTACCGGAATAAGAGGACCGAGAGATATACGCAATTTTAATTATTAGCAATCATTAACTTTCCACTAACTCTATTATATTTTTACTCTTATGATACGATAATTGAAATCACTTGACTTTTACTACTTCACTCCTTTCCAGTCGGCTCAAACTTTCCAAATGTAGGCCGCTGCCGGATAATCAGCCAGAAACTGATCACACAATCACTTGAATCTTCTTAGAACTCCGTCAATGTATCCCTGGACTCAATAGCCTTCTCCCTGCTAACTTACAACACTCTCCTTAAATACATTGATTCATTTGCATATCCCTATTTCTCCTTTTGCTGGTTGGAAATATACGCGAATTTACAATCCCCAAAGACGCTCAAGAGTATTAATGATAAAGTACCGCACATATTCATCACAATATATACATATATACATTCATGTCATTTTTTTATTTAATTCTATTGATGGGCAAATTGTTGTACTCTATATAATTAAATATTAATTATCATGCATGCTGGCTTTCATGAAGGTCTCACAAGAATCCCACGGAGGCCGCAGGTTTACCACCTCTGATGTAGACTTTTAAGTTTTTGGTTGTTACAGTTTTAATTTTGTAATTTGAACATGTTTTGAAAACTATTGGATTTATCACATGTTTGTTTTTGAACTGATAACTTCAATTGACACGCTTTGCCGGAGAGTGAACTTGAATGGACGTCACGCTCGGAAATGTAACGCTCATTCGGCTTTTTTAGTCTAGAGTCGGAAATCTTGCTCGCACAAGGTCGTCCGCATCTCTATAAAGAAAAGGAGGGATGTTTTCCCTCCACTCTGAAAAGTGGTAGCTTGTCCCCCTATCAATACGCCGTAAAAGAAAGTTTCTAGCTTCGATCTAAGTGGAGTTCTCCTCTCCCTCCTCCCTTTTTCACTACCTCTTTCTACGAAAATGATCGTAGTCGAAGCATGGAAAGGAAACATGTAATATTTTTAAAAAAATAGGCTTAGAGCGTGAGAGAGAAATCCTACACTAAAATTAAACAAAATGTAGCAAAAGGACAAATTTTTATAGAACTAAGTAAATAGTATAATTATCATTAGCAATATTGTAATGAATTTAAGAATAAAAATCTATTTTTGTAAGTGAATCAGAATAGTAATGAACAGTTCTATTAATCACATTACTTAAATATACTTTGAGTCTAAAAAGAAAATTAAAACAATTAAAAATTTAAAATAACAAAATTATGTATACATGTATTAAAAAAAGTTACATTAAAAAACTTAAATACAAGAAAACGAAATATAATTAAGAAGACTTACCTTGCAGCAGCTCCGGATATATTTGTACAAAACTGCCATACAATGACAAAAGAGCTAGTATAAGCTAATGTGATATAAACCTTCTGATGATATCCCTTTTTAAAGGTTTTGACCTAGATTTCTCACTTCCCAATCAACTACCTGTCTTACTATCCATTTGCCTAAATCAATTCATCGATGGAATTTAGTATTGTTAAATTACAACCAAAATTCATAAAGCCGGATTGGGTCTTCTGAACAAATTACCTATGATTTTTAAGAGGGAATTTTAAAGTGGAATTTTCATGACAAATCAAAGCCTTTAGTTGATTTTTTTTTAAAAATGAAAATGTCAAATGCTCCAAATGAAAGCACGAGGAAGTACGGAAAAACGTTTGACGGAGTTTTTCTTATAGATATTTAAACAAAATTTTGTATGTAAAGTATTTATAACCTATTTCAGCTGCCATAAACTTATTGTTTCCTTCTAAGAATACAATTAATTCACAAATATGATTGTACTTTTCACACAAAAATATTACTTTATGAATACAGACATGTGAATAAATAATTTTATAGGGCAACACTAATACACCCTTGTTTTTATTCACCGAACTAATCCCTGAAATAACATTACAAAATTTGCTGTTATCACTTCTATCGTGTGGTCATAAGCACACACACTTTTTATTTTTTTTTAATTTTTAGTTTTTGGTTTTGATGCAATATTGATTTTATGATGTTTATTTCTCCCTATCTATTTTATGTGAGCATCATTTTAAAATAAATATCACTTATTGTTTGGGTTTGTCTGTCTCTGTTTACCGAATTTGTTAACGTTCTGACTATTTCTTGGGGCTGCACTTTATATCTCTCACATTCACTTTTTCATATTCTAAATAACTCAAATATAATTTAGTTTCCCTACTATGCATGTGTATACTTACTGGAAATTAATAAATTTTCCTTAATAAGAAAACAAATGAATCGGTATCCAATTATTTTTAAACTAAGAAGAAATTTATTTATTTTCATAGACAGTACTTTTTATTTAATATTTTATAATTAATTGAAAACGATTTGGCTATATTTGCTTAGTATAAAACATTTAAACTCAAAAAAATATGTAATCAATTATGGAGAAGTAATTACTTTTATGAAAACGATTTTAAGATTGTTTGGCTTATTAAGTGATTGTCCAAAGTTTAAATGAGAAAAGTTAAGTTATATATGTAAAAAAAAACCTCTTAAAAGAGGAAATAAATGAAATAAAAAAAGAAAGAGAGAGAGAAAAAGAGAAGAGCAAAAAATAAGACAATATTCACAAGTAATGAAAGCTCACAGCCCAAAATGCAAATATGGCTGAAAATCGAGTTTTTTTTTTATTTTCTTTTTTTAAGTTTATTTTTTCTTTCCCTTTTTTCCCCTTTTCTTGCTTTTAAGTATGAAGTGAAGCTATTTATATACAAAACAGTGTCGACTGCACTGTGCATTTAATATCACATAACAAAATTAATTTATCCAAACTTTCCTTATCATTCTTTTCTAGACCTTTTTTAAAATTCGAAATGCCTTCGTCAAATGAGAAATGGTGTTGTTTACTCTCCCCCAATTCTCTGAAAGAAATGGAAGAAGATGGCAAAATACGCGTTAATTTAGTTAAGAGAAATGTAAACAATGATGATAAAAACTTCACTCTCTATACCAAAGCTTCATCTGCACTCACAGAAAAAACGAATGCTTAGTATCTCATTGATTGAAGAACTGCTAATGAAATACTGAAATGAAAGCAAGAAACCCTCTGGGGTTTCGAGGAAATAAAGACTTATTCCATGCATTGTACGAGTATGACAAATGGGGTCTTTTTTGTATATGCTCTTTGAAAAACTATTTGTATTGTTTCTAAAGAATAAGTAACGGTAAATGATAAAAAATGAATGCAAAAGCCATTAGTGTTCAATAACTACACTGAAATTCATTTCACATTGAATGCTTTTTTTCATTTCTTATGTCATTTATTTGTACACTTTTGATATAATCCAATAGCTCGGTTGATTGGTTTTGTTAAATTAACGCATCTCATTAAAAGCACAGAAAAAATCTATAATAGTAAAGAATTTCAAAAATAAATAGTATTTTTTTATAAATATAGTTAAAGGTTTTTTTGTATGTGTGTGGATTATTTTGCATAAGATCGTTTAGTAATAGAAAAAAAAAATTGTGATCTATAGATGTTTAAGAGCTTTTGCTTGGGACACATTGTTGCGGTACATTCTCCTCATGTTAGTTGAGGTGGAAATTATGATCATAAATTAGATACTGGGGGATCCAAACGCAGCAGCGCTTAAGACGCCACTAAGTTAAACACGAAATGATGACCAATAGATATTCACAATAATTCACTTTTATTAACGTAGAGTTAAATATGATTGCAAGATATGCGTACAAGAGAATAAACTAGTAATAAATCATTCTTATCTTTAATGAGATTCGCTCTCTGAACTCACACTGGCATATATCCACAGCAACATGGAGAATTTTGACGACAGACTTGAGCATTTTTAACCATGACCAAGTATAAGGATACGGCTACTAAGTTATATCCCACTTTTTTTAATTTCTTCATGAACCACGGTTTGAATATGTTCAGCAATGTTTTCAAAACATTTGCTTTAACTTTAAATCTTTATGAATGATTTTACTTATAGTGCCGGATGCAATAAATCTTTCAGTTGGTGAATTTTCTTTCATCATCTTAGACTTCACTTTCTTCACTTGCATTTGAACAGTGTTAGGATGAAGTTTCGTGGTCATGTTTTTATTTTTACTTTCAGCTCGATGCTTTTTACCTTTCAAATTTAATATATTATAAATGTTTTATATTGAAATGCAATTACGGAAATTTACACTGCTTTATAATTTTTTGATACGAATATTTCTTCTCGGAAAGCGTAGTTACGCAACCCCCGATGCTTTAATCAATTTTGGAAGCCATTTTTAAGATAAATATTTTATTTTATATTATAATCAAAAGAAAACCTTAGCAGACGATTATTCTGAAGTTTCCAAAGTTTTATCTTAGAATGCAAACTAGAAAATGAATTACAATATCGTTTCCATAAAGTGTGAACGACCTTCTGTATTTCGCACATTGGAGTTGTAGTGAAATCAAATCTGTTGCTAAATTTGAGCATCAGTGAACATGATCACTCAGTTACTATAGTCTCATCGTGAGAGGTAATGGTAATTGATATACGTTAATACGAAATAAGTATGACAGTTTTCCTCAACGAAACATGTGAAAGAGTACCAACAAAGACTTTATCTTTGTTATTTATCTGATAGTGATTCAAGATTGTGATAACCAACACCAGTAGTTCACTATATTCTTTAACAAAGCGATAATCCTATTTGTGCAGTCTATAGTTATAGCACTTTCATTGCTCTGGTGAAGCGTTGATTAAATTAAATTATTCATTTTATAGCATTTTACGGTATTTATTTCCCAATAACTTATGTTGAAAACATTTTATCTGTGATAGCTTATTGGGATAAAACATTGGAATGAAGTCTGATGAGTTGGATATGTATTTTTACTTTCATTTATTATATGGTATCTATTTTGGGTGATACAAAAGCTGAATAAATGAATATCTTATTATCAGTTGTTAGCCTTGTTGCCTGAACATGGGTCACTATGACCACGTTCATTACAAATGAAATTTTATATTTCTCTAAACGACGATAATAAAAAAAAGTTGAAATTACCTGACACATTAACAGCTGCCATACAGCTATTAGTCAAATTTAATAGTAAAATAAAGAATAATTCTATGAACCGATATAACAGCTAATTTGTGATTGTTCACTGAATTGCAGTTAATGATAATTTGGAATGAGATTTATCAAAAAAATAGGGACCATATTTCTTACATGAAATATAAGTAGTTTATTGTACTTAATAGTTATTTTTCAATATGATTCTAAATAAAATGTGATATCCCTCATCATACACTTTTGTATTTTTTAAGCGTATTTGTGAGAACCCCTGGGTTCCACCCTGGACACTAAGATTAACTTAAGGCAAAAAGAATGAAATGACTCCATTTGTATAATAACAAATTATATTTATTCACTTAGTTCAAATATCCACCTTCTAATTACAAATATTTAGCAATATAACTACGTCAAAGAGATTTATCTTTACTATTAAATTAAATTACGAAACATGAAATTAATCAATTACTAAGCTCAATATCGAACGAGTTTACCGGAATAGGAGGTCCGAGAAGTACATGAAACTTAAATTATTATCATTCACACTAAGATTTAACTAACTTTATTATATTAACGCTTGTGATAAGAGATACTAAGTTAGAATATATCACCTGGCTGTACTACCAATATCTCCAGGTAGATTAATCCTTCTAAGGCTACTTCGCTGAATAATAACATCAATTCTCCAATATCGTAACTCAATTGAATCTTCCTGACCTCGTCACTACTGTTGCTGGCTCAATCGCCTTCTTCTCCGCTAACTTACAACGCTCTCCTTAAATACCTTATCTGCTTTGCATATCCCATTTTCTTCTTTTAGAGCTGATTGGAAGTATACGCGAATTTACAATCCCCCAAAAGACGCCCAAGAGTATTAGTGGAAAGGTGCCGTAAAGATTCGTCACATATGGATATCTTTATGATTTTTTATTATGTTGTCGTGTTGTTGTTTCTAATGCCATCTGACTGACGTTGTCAAATCGAGGCCCACGAAATTCCTCGTGGCTAAGGGCTAGATTTTACGCCTTCCATTAGTCGTAGCTTTGAGCACCATACATATGACAATACGATTTTGCTCTGTTCCACAATTTTGAGGGAGAACACCCTGGTGATGGTCAGGGGCATTTCACCTTTTTTTCCTCTTCCAACAACTTCATGAGAAAACTTGCAACTTGATGGCTATTTAGAGTACCCCCGTGTCACACAGGCAATACATATTTTCAACATTCCTGCGTTCTCCGAGATTCGAAACCAACCCCTACGGCACAACGGTCAGCGCCACTAAGTACTATACCGTATGGGTGTTTTTTTTTTTGAAATATTGAACGCTTTATGGAGGAAATACCTATTTGGTCACAACCGAAATAGCTATAAATGTTGAACTTTGTCCAAATGTTGAGTCAGCAAGTACAATGCCACATCACTCATCACACCTACGCCAAACTGAAGATATTGAGACTTGATATATTTAAGGGAGATTTATATTAAGTAAGACTTGATATATTATAGTCTTCTACACGACTGTTTCCTTTTGAGAGTTGGGATTCATATATGCGGTCTGATTTAACATTGTATTCGATATCTTGCCTTCTCGTTTGCCACGTTCACAGCTTTCTCCGTTTTAAATCGCCCAATAAACAAAACCAATACTCCATCGTAATTTGTGTGTGTGAATCTCTATTAGATGACATAGTTGACATTTAAGCTTGTACCCTCTCTTCACATCTATATTTTGCCAACGTGAGGAGCTTTTTACCTTAAAATATTTAGCGAATTTTAGTACAGCAACACAACGGTTTTGAGGAAGACGAGATCTTAACTCTTGAACCGCCGTTCATAAGTTCATTACTATATCAATCTTGTTACCACCACTTTAATAACTTTTTTGTTCGACCACTGTAATTTGATGTGAAATAAACAACAATAAAAAAGTACCAGTTACATTTTACAAATGTCTTTCAAAACATTTTTGTTACATTTTTAATTCTTTGAATTGATTTTGCTTTCTTTTGAAACCGTTTTGTTTTATTCTTATTTTAGGAATTACGAAAATAAAAATGAAAAGTATTGTGAATAAATAATTTTTCAAATATCTTAATAAAATGTTGAGTACCACTTGGCTTGAGAAAAACGGTCTAATAAACATAATATTTATAAATTCCTTCTTTATTCGCCTCAGAACCAATTAATATATTCTCTTTGAACAAAAAAAGCAGTCTCCTTTAAGAAAAGAGAATTTAATGTATTTAAATACTTTAAGAATTCAATTGTAGCAGCTTTACAAAATGCAGATTCAAATTGAAGTTTTCAAGCCATGTATTTTATTCAAAATAAACAATGTATAGCTGAATGAGGAAACTATCCTAAAAAGAAAGCAGATGTTGTCCAATAAATTGTTATTGCTTTGGACAGAGGAAAAAAATCCTTCAATATATTGAGCTCCCGTATTTGTAGGTGTTTCGTGTAACGGATTTCGCGAACACATTAGTTTTCTGTCGGTTATTTGTGACCCAAATTCTTTTATGGTTAGATAGAGTGAAAAATCCTTCCTATAAAATGTAATACCAATTTCAAAGGAAATACTTTGTCTTGTATAAACTATGTCCACAATTCAGAATTGGGTCACTGTAGCTAGATGTTTATGTTTTGAACTGCTTTGTAGGCAACATTCGAATCAAGTCACGGTGCGAGTGCAATTCTCACTGAAGATTCTCGTATTGATTTTTGTGTGTGTGTGTGTGAAAGGTGTTATACCCCTTAAATTAAACTTAAGTCTTCACGTGGAATGGAAAGGAAACTTGACGAGAGATGTATATAATAAGATGCAGAGCTTTTTAGTTGCGTATTCGTGATGGTGAATTTAAAGGTGCGTTGCCATAAAGCAATTATGTTGCTTTTGTGCCATATTATGGCAAACGAACATCGAAATTGTATTCCGTGCTAAGGTCCAGAGCCGCAGTAAAGTGAAAATGAAATTAAGAATTAATGGTGACAGCTTAACTTTTTTTTTGGAATCTAAATTCCATCAGAAATTAAAATAATTAGAGATGCTGCTCTTTAGAGTATACTTGGTCCTGAAGAACATTATATGGTATCGAGTCAATGCTTAAAGACCATACAAATTAACTTGTCCCTTTAATTATCTTGCATCTGCTTAAAACTAAAAGGTCTATTGTATGGTTCTAGCGATGCATTAATTCATCATAGATCAGAAAGAAATCAAATCAGAAGAAAATATTAGATGTTTGCAATTCTAGACTATATATTTTAAATCAATAAAAATTATTGCGTACAGCACGAATTAACAGCAGTTCTCGATTCTGTTCAAGTTGAACAGACTTGACTAAACTGTGCTACAATAAACTTCGTAATTTATGTCAGTATAGCAAAACTTTTACGTGTCTAAATAGCTGGAGAAATAGACAAAAATTAAAGAAAAACAGTCACTTAAGTTAATTTCCCCTTGATCTGATGTTACTGTAAATCATTTGGCATAAGTAACAACAACAACAAATTGAGTCCCAGTACTTTCTTACTGGGGATGTTGAGCCTTACATACTGCAATGCTGCGTGAATCTTTCAGACGGTCTCTCTAGGGTTTACTTCCACTATAATTTAATTTTCCTTTGATTAAAAAGGATTTTGTCACAAACCTTCTTATATATTTAGCACAAGGATTTGTTAGAAACATCCCTAATAACACCACTTAGATTTACGCCAAAGGCAGTAAAATATCTACCAAGCAGGTAGCGGTAAGACCCATGAAAGATTAGACTCTTAAAAATGTAATACGGACTTCTGCTCTGTTTTTTTGAAATGAATTAATATAAATTGATGTTGAATTATGCTCTCTTATATAATCTAGAATTAGGGTTAACTTTGGATTATTTCCGATAGCCATATCTTACACTAACGCCTTGACAATTGGTTCTTTGTTGGCAAAAACACCCAGTTTATTTATCCTATACAAGCTGAAACTTATACCGCTGCTCAACGATATCCCTTTTAGTGAAACCCATCTCATGTCCACCTTTGTGGTAATAAAATGGTGGGTAAACTACCAATGACAGGTTATATATAATATTACGACTCTTTCCTCTTTTTCTTTTTTCTATCAGGAATTGATCTCAAATGAATGAAAAATCCCAAAATACGGTAAAGTAGAATTTTTCTGCCACTCATCATTGTTATTTAGGTAATAGACCCAGACTCTCAAGTTTCTCGCCTTGAAAGTGATCAGATCAAGCGCCTCTTGTGCTAAGTAGACAAGAAACCCTTTACCCCACTGTGCCAAGAGTCACGTTCACCAGGTTTCTAATAAGCATATCTTGAGTTTATTGACTAAGAAAAATATATATATATATATTTAGATTACCTTCTTATGCTCGACCTTTTTAAGAGTCAACTATCTAATGGATCTTGTCTAGCTTCGTCAGTCTCCGAAGGATTAACAACAAAAGTAACTACGTACAGCACATACATTCTTTCATCATTTTTCTGTAACATGTAAAAACATAATTCTTCCATGCGAAAACAACTAATGATAGAGAAACGTGGTATTGTGATATTCCCCCTCGGGTGAACATCTCTTTGATTATCAGCGTGAGCTAGAGGTGTAGGATTAACGGAAGAACTAGAAGCATACATAATCTTAAAATATCTTTATTAAGATTTTGAACTTAATCATTTAACAAATTAAATAATAATAATATATGTGAGAGAGTCTACGGTGGCAAAACACACAATATATATATATATATATATATAATACCGAATTAACCTAACTCGGATCACTATGAGTTACTGACTCGCCTAAACTCAATTACAATACTATCACTGATCCTAATATTAAATAGTCAATCCTACCTTGCTGTAGTCTGAAGAATCGATCACTACAATCTTAGATGAAGATGTGTAAATGCTCGAGTGCAATGGTATGCACCTTGACTCAATGCATCTATATCACGTATAACTTCTGCTAGTCGCCACGTAACGTTTTCCAAACCTTTTTCACGCTTGCACCTCGCGAATTATGTTTACATTCCTATAATTGTCATCCCGCTTACTCTAACTTCTGATATTTAAAAGCTTCCAAATTTGCATCTTTCTTTCACGATTCACTTCTTGGATTTGGTTGGAAGAGAGTTGCCATTAATTCAGGCCCCAAAGAACCCAAGGGACATGTTAAAGAAAAGACGCTTGAGCCCGTCACAGTATGGAGAAACTCTATCTCATAGTTTAATCCTACTTATAAAAACTGTCAAACCGGTTCAGTTTGCTTACGATTAAGGAGAGAGAAGTGTATGTTAATTCCATTGTAACACTGCCTATGTTAGTGTTTGAAAAACTAGAAAAAATCTGCAGTATTAAATTTTGAGTAAGATTTGGATATTCTCGTGTGAAAAAGGTTTCGTTAGATTCAACAGACCTTTGGAGTTGAAGCAGTTTTATCACTCAGGAGATTTAAGATATTAAGAGAGTTAATAAATTTTTTATTAAGCATTGATTATGTAAATTCCTTTAGAAGGATATATAAATATTCTCAGTCCGTAAACGTCCCACAAGCAATCTGATTAAAACTTTGATAAATCAATGCTTTGGAAAAGCTTGCTTCAAAAAATTACTTTTAAGTAGTGTGGAAGGCAGAGGAAAAAGTAATCTGTTGTACTGAAATTAAAATGTTTCATTATATAAATATATATACATATTAAAAAATCAAAATGGATAATTAATAAATCTCAAAACAAGAAAAACTATTAGAAAAATTATCAAGAACCTGAAACATGGAACTATTAAGAAATATATAAATATTAAATACGAACTTCAAATTAGCAACAATTTATTCTATTGAATAAATATCACACATTAAGGAAAATAGCTATTTTTTAAAAAAATTTCTCCACTAGGTAACAAAAACATAAAGGTTTTATAAATTTGTTTTTCTCTGGTAAATTGAATTTATGATTAAGTGGAATTCTCTCAGATTTTTATTTAGTTACATATTAAATACAGTTTTACATTAATTTTGGAATATTTACAGATCACATTTATTTAAATATGTAAAATTGTCACATCTTTGAATGAATTTAGAGCTCAATTGTATATTAGTGAATTTTAAATCAAGGCAAATAAACATTAAGTATGAATTCACATATTTCATATTTTCAAAATATCATTTTTCAAGTAGTTTTTTTCGGTTTTCATATTTAAAAAAAATACTTATCACACATTGTCATTTTTGCCTTCTTTAGTAATTCATAAGAAAAATTTAAATAATGGAGAACGTGCTAAATCCAAATTCTTTTGCCAGTAAGGATGAATTTTAAAACCTAGATATTCATGAATATGTCAGGTTAAAAGCTCAAAGTTAGGAGTTTGAAGTTTTTCGATAGAGAGACAACTGGCGATTATGCCTGCTATTCAACTGATGTTCGACCTCAGAAAAATCGTGCGAATGACTTTTATAACACGAGAGAGTAATAACTACTGATCGTGACAGCACGAAATCCAATATTCAAAGAGTAACTTTGCTTTAGATTTTTGGTGGTGATATACAAAAGCACTTAGATATGCAGAATAGCTCTCGTTAAATGTAATATACATCGTTCAGAGTTGCTGGAAAAATTCCTCGATTTGCCTCTAAAAGATGCATGCATTTTTAACAAAATCTACGAGTTTGATACTTGCCTTTTGTACATATGTATTACACTCCCAATAAACACTCCCAAACCCTGCCTACTTTACTAAACGACTTAAGGCTCTGAATAGATTTTTAGACCTGTTATAGCTACTAATAAATATTGCTGTAAAATTTCTGTAAATGGCAGTTAATATTCAACAGATTAAAACTTTGAATCGGTATATTTTCTTAGTCTAGCAAAACGTTTATCATTTAGCTTACAATGCATTTAAAATTGTTATAATATTAAAACACACACACACACAAACACAAAGATTTCCTTCTTTGAATCATTTTGGGAAATTAAACAATTTTTGCACTACTCTAAGTCTGCATTACCTTTTTTTACTTGTAGTCACAATTTTTTTTTTTAAACTTTTTTGCATTGTAAAAAATAAAGGGAAAATATGCTTTTTTCTGAAAAATGATACCTTTGAAGATAATTATTTTTTTAGTTCCGAGCTTAAATTTGAATATTTGTTTTGTTTTTAGTACGGTAACAGGAAACAGAAAAATGACAAAAGTTGAAGTAAAATATTTTAATCGAAAAATACTTTTGGGCAGCCATCTAACACCATCAATACAAATTATTGAGATCTAAGTTGTTTTAATCGTCTACCTTCTTGCCTATTTTAGGGGAACTTATTTACTACAGTACTTTGTTTTCATTGTATTCACTGCCATGTGAATGTATTTTGTATATAAAGTGGCTGACTAGATTCGGAACCATGATTCTGAAAAAGCGTATAAATGAATATTTTTTTTAATATTTAGAGCCAAATGAATCAAAACAAACATATGAAATAGTTTTAAAAATATTTCATGAGCAAAAATTGTTTAATTGCAATTTTTTGACAAAAAAATGTTGAAAAAAATACTTTACCTATCTATAGCTAAGGTATGTCTACAGATTTTCTGAACTAAAAATTTTGAGAAACTGACATTATGTTCAGAGCTACGATCAATTTGAGCAATATAACCGGTGGTTTTTTTTTCTTGTTAAAATGTATTGACTCTGATATATTAAAATATAAATAAGTCTACTCCTAAGTTATCCTTAAAATTCCTAGTTCAACTCTGCAAAGCACAATAAAGCATTATATTTAAGCACAATATTATCATTATAGAAGCATCTTTCCTAAAAGGAGAATATTTTGAAAATAGTCATTTTTTCTTCTTTTCTGACAAAAAATGGTATTTAAGCAACCTTTATTCTAGTAATGCTCTCAGTATAATTTTATATGAAGTTTCTAATTCAACTGATACTAAATATCAAAACAATTATTCTTGTTTACGCTTTTAAGAAATTATGGTTCTGAACATATAGTCAGTCTCCTTAAAATATTACTTCAGATTCAGAATTTATAAAAATAATTAATTCTGTAACTATCTCTCTCTCTCTCTCTCTCTTACGTTAAAATTAAAGGTAGAAAATAAAACTATTTAGCTATAACGGTATTCAAATAAAGCTAGTTAACAATAAAACTCTTAAAATAGAACTATTTGTTTATTCATTTTAATAATTTTTCTTAAGTTTCTTAACTAAAAAACATTTGGAGTAAATTTTTAAACGAAAAAAATCTGTGCAGTTTTGAAAATATGTTTTATTTAGTTTTTGTGATTAGTTTAAATCAAAAAACACATGTATAAAATTCTTTATTTTTTTTTTTTTTTTTATTTAAATATAACTATGAACTCTATGCTCTTTTATTTTAAATCATAATCTACAATTTTAATACATACGTAGGAAAAAGTGGTTGAAACCTTTTTTATATATATATATATATATATATATATATATATATAACATATATCCGAAGAAAAGGTTAAAAGTATTAACAAAATAATTCATACATGATATAAATAAATTTAAAAAACAAAAAAATCATTAGTACTAAATTTCTTAAGGATTTAAAAGGGAAAAAAATGGAAATTTCATTCTTCTGAGTTTCGTATTCTCTACAGCGAATTCTATTTACATTGCTAAGCAGCAGATACTAAGCTACTAAAAGCAGTATCCCTCATAAAGTATTAGTATTGTTTGATTACATCAGCAGAGGTGCAAACGAGATTAAAGTTTGTAGAAACACACGTAAATTACAAGCACACTTACATTGCTTTTCAATCCATACCATAACATACATTCTCTCGCAGCCGTGAAAAGTAAATATCATTCTAAAGGCTGTTTATCCCAATGCTAGAGCTTTTCTAAATAAACTATTTGAGCATTGGGAATATGGAAATCGTTTGTAAGGAAGGAGGGGGACATCAAAACAACGATGGGTTCTCACGACGCCTCATGGATCGGCTGTTTGAAAACCCTCGTTTTATGAGGCAATATGGGCAAACGAATTTTCCGGAATGTTTTCAGATATTTCAAAGGGAAGGAAGCAAATATACCAGAAACAATTAGAAAGCTGCAACGTTTTATCTGCGAATGGTGATCTTTTAGAAATTCCCCTGTCTCACTCAAATGTTGCAAAGCAGCAATAACGGATGTTAGGGAAACAAACGCAGGAATTTAAAGCAAATACCGAGAATCAAACAAACCGTTAAAGTAAGATGTCCTTGAATATTTTTCTAAAATTATGAACGATCCCGAACGAATGGGTTCAGTTTTTCCCTTTTCTAACACCACATAATTTATAGTGAAGTAATGATTATTCTACGCAACCAAAATGCGCTAAATTCAGGTTTTATTTTTTCCTTCAGATTAAAGCGACGAAAATTATTTTTTCGGGATAATTTAATCGATGCAATATATCTTAAAAATTTCTTCTGCTAATGCTTATAAATACCGCCCGTATATTCGGAATAATTTTATAAACAAGAAATATTTAACAACACTCGTTTAAAAATTTGACTTCTGCTTAGTGCATACGTAGGGCCTAGTATTTTATAACATCCTTATTTCTGTCCAAATGAATTATTATATATTCCTGCGTATTAACCACATCGAGGTATAACATGCAGTTTTCAGGCAGCCCCAAGATCCTGGAATATTTGTGTTTCTTCAATAACTAATTCTGGGATTTAATTTTTGTTTGAATTACATTTTGAAATTTTTTTCTCGTTAAAATTTTCTAAGAATTAATTCTCCGAAAATTTATAAATATATATGAAATACACTGAGTTGAGTATAATTTTTCTTGCTTATTAAAATGTTATGTTTAGGGTTGTAGTTGTGACAATCTTGAGGAGACTTGGGACTTTTTAACTTTTATTTATATGACGTATAGTATTATATTTTAAACTGTACTCAGACATATTAAGTCTAACCACATTTGGAATAATTAAGTAAATGGGACGCACACACACAAATAAATCACAAAACGCAGTGGCGATCACATAGTTAATGCAAAGAGACAAAAGAAGGTTTTCGCTTTTATACCGCCAGTGGGCATCGCTTGACTTCTTTGTAACAAAATATATAATTGTTTAGAACGGGTGGGAACGAGATTTTCTGATGCAATGTTTCTATTCGATTACGATTAAGATTAGTGCGTCAGTTACCAACCAAAGAATTAAAAGGTTTTTATGTATTATTTAAAAAGAGTTAATTAAAAGTATACTAGAAGGAAATATTACACTATTTATATATACACACACAAATATATATATATATATATATATATATATATATATATATATATATATATATATATATATATATTATAAATATGCACATAGAATTTCTTTTGTGCAATTATTTTTTTCGTATACGAAACAATTTAAACTCTGAATACTAGACTACTAGAAGCATTTTAATTTTTTGTATTTAATATTCAATTTACAAAGGACTGAATTCACAGACAATTGGTGCCAGGTTGGAATCAAGTGATGCACATGCAAACATTTGCACGTGCAATGCGTTACTATAAAAGATTCGTATATATTTACATTCTTGATATCTTGTGTTTTAACTTTATCGCCGTATATATATATATAGATAAATTATACTCAAAAACCATTAAGTGTAGCAGAAGAACTAGATAAAGCTATCAAAGAGTGATATGCTCCAATGCAGCCTATTAGATTTGACACAATGTCATCAAAAATTCAAAAAGAAAAGTCTCTTTTTGGAAATAGAGGGAGACGTGGTGACTATCTGGAAAGAACATACTAATATTTAATGATGGAAAAGTCAACTACTGTACAGTTTGAACGAGCATATTCATCGGCAAGACAATTTGTAACAAAAATAAAAACCCGTTTGAACGATGAAACGGTGTACGAGCTGTGTTTTTTGAAGCTCATTTACAAAACCACAAAAACGAAGAAATGTTTTTTTTAAACTTCATTATATAGTACTTTTTTATTTGTTCTTTGATGAATTAAGTTTTGTTTTGATTTTTTGCAATAAATAATACTTTTAAACCGATGTTTTAATTATATTTTCAGTTTTATGTAATTTCAACTATGATAAAGTATAATTATTTTTCATAAATAGTCTCATCCTAATCCCTGAAACAATCGGAATTTCAGATTACATTATCCAAACATTTTTATTGTATTATACTATATATATATACACTGCTGGACAATTGCTAAGGACGGATCACAAATTGCTATGTAGCATAACATTAAGTCAGACATGAAGCCTAGTAGGATAAAATATAGTTGCCACACTGTTCGAGACATTAGAATAAAGAATATTCATTGTTCTGGAAAGTACAAAAAGCTGTGAAACATCTGAAAGAAAAAAAAATGTTCATTTGATCTGCGTACGGAGAAATGGAACAATGCATCTAAAAGTCAGCAGGCACAGGCACCTTAAAGAAAGGTATCAGTACGGGATATGTCCACCGTGGAGTGTGATGCAACATTCCACACGTCGTACCATACTTTTGCACAACATTATCCAGCAGCTGTTGAGGCAATTTATCTCATTCCTCTGTGAGTGCACGGATGAGGGTGTTCTTGTTGTCGGAGGATAGTTTCGACCAGCAACTTGCCTCCCAAAGCATCCCACACATTTTCAATGGGGTTTAGATCTGGAGAGCACGCTGGCCATACGAGACGTTGAATACCCTCGCTGTCTAGACAATCGTGAACAACGAATGTTCTAAGACATGTTGCGTTGTCGTCCATAAAAACAAATTTATCACCGATAGCACCACAAAAAAGACGAACATGAGGAAGTAGAACTTCATCAATGTTTCGTTGCCCGGCATAGTCCCATTCGCAACCACATGTAGACACGTGCGGCCATTGATCATGATGCCAGCCCACACCATGATACTGCATATCGGATATCGGTCCTTTTCCTGGATATTTTCTGGACGATAAACAGTACCACTCTTGCGCCAGATCAGTTGGCGTCTACAATCCGATGACAGACTGGACCTACTCTCATCTGAGAATTGTACGCATGGCCAGTCCTGTTTAGTCCAATTGTGATGCTCCCGACACCATTGCAAACAAGCAGTACGGTGCTGTCTGGTCAATGGGACACACACAACAGGTCAACGTGCGTATAGTCCTCCTCCCCTCAAACGTCTGGCAACAGTTTTTCGGGAGATCTGCTTTCCTGAGGCAGCAAGAAACTGATTTGCCACCTGCTGAGTTGTGTTGTACCTGTTCCTTTTTGCTGATAGGACGATATATCTGTCTTTTGCAGGCGTCGTACTTGTAACACGACCTCCCCCGTGCCGTCTACTACACATTCCAGTAGTTTTAAATGACTTCCACAGCCGTGAAACAACGCTGTGAGCGATGTCGAACACCCTGGCAACATCTGTTATTTTTCGCCCTTCTTCGATCTTTCCAATAATTCGGCCACGCATAAAATCATGTATGTGATGTCGGGAAGACATGCCAACAATTTTTAGTTCGTCTATTAAATCTTTCCTGTAAAACTTTGACTTGAAACAACAACTGTCCACTCGCGTCAAAACCTTTAAAGCTCTTAGGAAAGCTATCACGTGATGAACAGACGTGGAAAAAAATTTGCATACTCATACTTCTTCTTACTAATATCCCTCACTTATTCTAATTTTCCACATTTTGCTTCCTTTCATTTTGTGGTTGCTATGGATGATAGTGTTATCCGTCCTTAGCAATTGTCCTGCAGTATATATATATAAATATATATATATATATATATATATATAGGCCTGCTGGTAAAATAAGAGGGGCATCATCTTCTATTCCCTTTATTACGCTTTCATCATATATGATCTAACATGGCGGACCTTTTGCCGCGCAACCGGCGTTACCAAATACAACATCGCAGCGAGGAGACACCAGCCAAGTTTCCTTCCTGGTATGCGTTCGCCTTCGTCAGCGCTCGTTGCTCATTTTGTGGGCTTGTTTACTCATGGATGAATCCTTACGCGATGGTAAAGAGTTCGCTCTATTTTCATTTATTACTTCCTTAATTTTGAACCTAAACTTTTCAAACCTGACATATATATATATATATATATATATATATATATATATATATATATATATATATATATATATATATATATATACACTGGCCTAAAAAGTTGGAGTACAACATGTTTTTCAAGCTCACCATAAAAAAATGGCAGTAACAATAAAATGCATAGTTTACATGAATGATAATAACGACCTTTAAAAACATTAATGCAAAAACTATTTTATTTTATAGAAAAGAACGTATATTTATGAGTGAGAGAAAAATATATGCAAATATCAAGCTTTCGTACTTTTAAAGTTGTGTTGATTTTCAACAGTTGTTGGCAGTTTCGGTGACAATAATCAATAGAACAAATGTCTCAGAGACGTCGTTTAAATTCGTTAAGGTGGCGAGTTGGATGGATGGATTTGTCGCAGGCTGATGCTGAAATGTGTCTCGTAGTGTTGTTCTGGGATCAATACCAATCCATTCTGTGTCAGAAGACCTGTTCAGGCCGACCCGAGCTACAACACCTGCAGAAGACCGTTTTCTAACTTTCGGCACGAAGGAGAAGAACCACTACTGTGCCGCAGGTCGTTGACCACTTTCAAGCATCGGAAGAAGAATCTCCGCTACTACGGTACGAAATCGTCTTCACAATGCAGGTCTGTATGCAAGAAGACCAGTTGTGCGTTCCCCTCAACGAACGACAGCGAAGGAACCGCTACTATGGGCAAGAAAATGTTTCTTGGACAGCAACAATGGGCTTCTGTGCTGTTCACAGACAGTCCAGATTTACAATGGAAGTGATTCAGGGCGTCTACTGATCTTAGATACCATTCATCTGTTGAAAAGACACAGTTATTTGGAATCCTGCCTTCATGACCACACTGTCCTGCATGTGTTCCAAGGAACCGTAACTGGTCTTGGATATCGGGATGAGATCCTGATCCATATGTCCGCCCATATGCTGCTGCTATTGTAACAACTTCATTCTGATGGATGATAATGCACGACCTCACCGAGCGCGGATTGTTGAGGAGTATCTGGAGGATCACGGTTTGGAACGAATCTCTCCAGACCTGAATCCGATAGAACATCTTTGGGAGTATCTTGGCAGAGGGTTGCTGCTTTAAATCCTCCTCAAGGTCGTTACATGAGCTGAAACATGGCTTACTCTGTGTCTGGTCTTCGCTTCCTATTCCGGTGTCCGACAACTTAATAAACAGCATGGGAAATCGGTGCCGCCAATGCATTCAAGTTAGGGGTGGACACATTCCTTGTCCTAACATTTTTGTATTGTTTTTATGCCATTTTACCACATAACACTGTGATGTGCTGTTTTCTCCAGAATGGACTTTTCCGCAGAGATTGCTTTTTTTTGTTATAAATCGTTTTTGCAATACACTTATACAAATTTCTATGACGCATTCAATAAAAAACTATTTAATGCATATATCTTCCAAATTTTTTGTTTCTATATTCATTCATTTGCAAATTAGACACAAAAACCCGGTTGTACCTTAACTTTTTGAGGCCAGTGTATATATGTAATAGTTCCCTCTAGCATCCTTTTAATTAACTATTTTAATAATATTGAAATAATCTTTTAATTATTTGGTTCGAAGCTAACATCCTGATCTTAATCGTAATCGATGAATATTATTGGATCTGAAATCCCTGTACCACCCATTCTATCCAATCATAACTACGATTACGTAATCATCATGCACTTGCATTGTAGTATAAAACCAAACACCTTTTGTAATCGCGCTGTCTTCTCTCTTCCTTTTTGCCTTCATCATGTAAAACTGTACATAGCTGCTCTTTGTGTTTTTGTGTTGTGCCCTCCAAGATGTTGCTATTATTTGTTTCCTGTCCACTTTGCTTTAATATCGTCGCAAATTTGTGTGTCTCGTCAACGTGAAAATGTACCGTAATTTTGTCCTAAGCTTTGAAGTAAGCTTCAAAATAAAGAAGATGTCTGTTCACTGAAGATGTGTTTAATGAAAACCTATTAACACTCTAAAAAATACTACACTCGGCCAATATTTTACACACACACACACACACACACACACACACACATATATATATATATATATATATATATATATATATATATATAAATTAGGCACGCTATTTCCTTAAAATAAACAGTATTTAGATACATGTAAAAATAAAGTTTTTTTTAATTCTCTCCCACTCTTTATTTTTAAAGTTATCGTTTCTTATATATGTCGTATATAACACGCACCCTTACATTTCCATCTATTATTTCTTGTGTAGGCCGTGGGTAGCCTAGTGGTTAGAGCATCGGACTCCAGACCGGAAGGCCTGGGTTCGATGACCGATGCCACCAAACACCCTCATAGTACACACGGAGTACGTGCTCGTTAAATCAGTAGGTCCGTAGTCTTGTGGGCTTAATCACGAGCGCAGGGTCTGGAGAATATTTCCCTCCCCTTCAGTCTACATGCAGAAATTGTGGAGGTGGAGATAGAGGTCGTGTCGCCATCTATCGTCCCTTCGGGGAATTTCGCTTAGCTAAATCGTTCTGTCACCTGTATGGTGCTCAAGGCCAACGACAGGCGTACCTCTTGCCCATGCCACGATGAATTTCGTGGGCTTCGATCTGACTACGTCAGACAGGTGGCATTAGAAAACAACAACAACAACAATTTCTTGTGTTTAAAGTGCACTTTATACATCGTAATTTGTTCTTGCATGGATTTTATTCCCTAAGTTAAAATTAGACTGCAATGATATGGATATTCTCAAACCTCTTATATATTATGTAAGTAAACTGCATATTTAAAGATAATTTCTAAAGTTTAGGAACACACGCGCTGTACGATAAGCGATTTCATTAACTACAAATATTTAGAGTAATATGTTGGGTTTCCCGATAACACGTTCCGTAAAAAGAACATCTTTTTTTTAAGATTAGGTGAAAACAACATCAAAGAGTTCCAAACTTTTAACTCGATAGTAATTTTTGAAGAAAACATTTTTGAGGAATCCCAAGGAGATTAAACATCGGCAACGCATAATAACTATGATAGGAAAAAAATGAACCATAATTTGACAGAACACACACACAAACGTACATTTATTTTTTTATTTAGCAGTAGATTCCTCTATAATTAATTATTGAGAAATGACAAAACAAAAAATTATAACTGTCTGAATTTTTAAGTTAAATATGTTATTTTTTTGCCACTATAACTGATTCGTCACCTTAAGCAGATACTATGTCAAATAAAAGAAATAAGGAGTGTTGCTTATTTGTTTGAGGACGATTCAAAGCTAAAAGTATCATTTTAAATATATTTTATGAAAACATTTAATGTGTGTGTGTTGAAAACTGTACATCATGAATATATATATATATATATATATATATATATATATATATATAATGTCTCCTACAACTTAAATAAGTTAAGATATGTCCCATAACAAAAACCTTAGGACATAAAACGCTTTTGCAAAATTACCAAGTTAAAAAAAAATTGGAAGGATATGCAAAACTGCAAAATAGAAAAAGTCATAACTGCTAAGTTTTCATGGTCGTCAATTCGTTACGCATGAGTAATCCCGCCTACGAATCAAATAAATAAATTTTGAGAATTTCAGCACAAAATCAGAAGTTTGTGATTTTTGATAGCTAATATGTTTCTGTTCGTACTACCTTCTTTTACTTCTTGTCTCAAAACGGTTTTTTGATTAAAATTACCCAATGTAAGAATAACAGAACATCTTTGATTGAGCAAACAAGCGTTTATGACCTTCTTTAGAATATGCAGCCATTTCTCGAATATCACACAATTATGGAGGGGGATTCTAAGATCTGATGAAGCAGTCTATTCATGCTGAAACAAAAGATTTTTTCCTTCCTTTTATTCCTGATATTATACTAATTCTTATGCCTCAAAGTTTTATGTAAAATATGTTTGCCTTTTAGCCATAAAAATCATTCTCTGGATATAGTTCAAAAATGGATTATTTAAATTTTTATTGAAAATAATGCTAGAGCTATTATATTGCTTTTAATACAAATATATTTTCGCTTGTTAAATTAGATAAAATTTATTATTCACAGCATGGTGGTAGCATGTAGCATAATAAGTTTTTAATTTAAATTATAATTCCTCAAAAAGGTAAATTTTGTATAGCAACATTTGTTTTAAACGGTTCATATCTTATTGTTTTGAAAATATATAAATAAACATTTTAGAGTGATATTTTCTTACAGAATGTAATCCAAAACAATTTAATGGTTAAAATAATTTGAGATTTTAACATTTATAAAGTGTCCGTATGTTATTATGAATTAATTTTGCATCTGAATTAAAAACAAAACGTGAAGGTTAAGTATTTCAAAAAATATATTCTCATTACCGTAAAATCTGGCGTGTAACGTGAACGATGCACACACACAAAATAAGATCAAACTTAACGGCTGCGCGTTATACGCCGGGTATAAAAATGAGAGCCTTAAAAAAAAAGATGAGCATAGAAAAAAATTAGACTGCTATATGTATAAAAATACTGTTTTTTTTATAAGAAAGGACATTCTTTTGAATTTAAACGATTGTAGTTTTAGAAGTATACTAATTTTTTTTTTTTTCTAAATCTTGGTGTAATACCTCAAATATTTGACTGCAAAAGATAAGAGCATTGCGCATATATAATTTAGGTCTTCGAAAAAAAAGGGAGGGACCTATATACCTAAAAATTTAAAAAAAAAGACAGCTTGAAAGTATAGGTGCACGTTATACAGCGGACTTTATAGCAAATATAATAACAACAACACACTTTAAATGCACACAATAAATGTATGTCCAATATGTTTAAACCTTCCTTGATCTTGGTTATTTTTAACATTGAGGAGATCGAGAAAATGTGATGCAAAAATGACCCCCGCAAGCTTCAGAACAAAACTAAAATAAGTTCGTTGATATCCTCATTAAAAACACATAACATTAAAAAAATTATTTAAGAGGTATGAAAATTGAATTTCTGATCTATCATTGCATTACAAAAGGTGAAGCTATTTGGTGTGATACGTTAAAAATACATTAAACATTGAAAAATTTCTTAACTCTCCTACTTTTAAGAGTTTTTAATATTTTGTTATCTTTTCTTTTCTTTTTCAATTTTATTTTTTATTTTTTAATTCATAACTAGCTCCAAAAGTAATACTAAAATCTTTATAAATTATAATAATAATTACTTTAAACTCGTTTTGCTCTCATTAATACGGCACTTCTCGTACAGGGTATATCATACATACCGTCTAACTTTTTTAAACGCTCCTTCTAAACTTCTTTTTTGGAAAATTGATAGTTACTCTTATATCTGAATTTAAGGTCATATCCTTTGAGGGATCTTAGCTAGTAGGTGAATTCTAAATATATTGTTTTGGATATCGCCTTTCCGGGTATGTCATACCCAGCACGTGAATCTCCGTTACAGTTCTGAACGCATGAGCACGCCTTAAATCTTCCTTATTGTATGACACATTATTGTAGTTATGATGAATAAGCATGATATTTAAATAATTTAACAGATACAGTATTTAATAAATATAGTACAACAGTATTTTGGGATGAAGAAAGTATCAATGCTGCAATGATGAGGAATAAGCAAATGATGAAGATATATGATAGCAAGTGTGATTCCTCCACTGAACTCGATCGAGATTTAGAAGAGGGAGACACTGTTGAAAATAAATACTTTATATGTAGACACAAAAACAATTTTCAGGGATGTTATTTAAAAGGAGACAACTAGTACACATCTTATCCACTTTCAGATGAACTTCGAAAAAAAAAAACTATTGCTGGATCAACAAGAAAAAAGAAAAAAATAAATTCTAAAATTTTTGAATTTAAAGTATAAAGAAATTTACTTCTACATGTTTAGTTTTAAAAAGGTATAACAATTTCTTTGTATACTTCTAAGAAAAATTGTACATGTGTTCTACTTTCAACAATACATAGTGGCGATACAATGAATTACTTACAGTCCATCCACATCTGGTTTGGGTGAGAAATTTGAAATAATATCTTCCTTAATTTACGTTACTGATAAAATTACCACATATTATTAAATGGCTAAAAAGTGTTATCATTAGCCTGAGACTACATTTTTTGTGTTGTTGAATGTTGCGATGATAAATACGCCAATAATTTTGGGTAGGTGTTTAGAAACCACCTATTAAGCATTGAACCAGACGCTGATTTCTGGATTTCAATTTACAGAAGAATTGATAGAATGTAGAAACCAGCAAGCAATGCTTTTACGAAATTTTTTTAAAAAAATTAAGATCCAATGAAAAACGTCCTCACTCGTGACGAAGACTGAAGGAGTGTAAAAACCAAAAACTGAGTTATTAAAAATAAATAATAATTCTGCCCTAATAAAAAGTATAGAAAAACTAAGTTTACGTGTGAAAAGTGTAATAAAGATATTGTATTTCCTACTTTTCCTCCTTTTTCCCCTTTGTAAACAAATTTTATTTGTAAAAAATGTGATGTAACACTCTTGGGTATGAGATACCCTGCGCGAGAACTTAAGTTCGGTTTTTTACGCGAATGATGCCGTGTTAAATGATTGAAATAAATGCAATTAATGCGGAAATTTTTGCATTATTCTCTCTTTATCTGTTTGCATAAGTTAACTGAACTATATTTCCTAAAATATATGTAAGCTAAAAGTCAACCAAAAAAAGGTTTTTATATAACTTTTAAAATCATTTTTCAAAAGGAAAAATTTCTGTTTTTTTACAAGTTTAAGACAAGTTATGCATCATAACAGATATACCATAATAGATATACCAATCTACATAATTTACCCCCCATTACTTCAAGTACATAATTAATACATCTCTAATGGTAACTTAAGAAATGCTTGTAAAATTTGCAAGAGCTTCAATGCCCTTTTTTGCATTAGTTTTGTCTACATACTACTTAAAAAGATCAAGATTTCTTAAAACTTTTTTTCTTACGAGTGAATACTAAGTGAGCATAAAAAATCATTTATTTTTGTAAACTAACTATGCGCTGAGAATAAGTTTAAACAGTAAAAATATGCCTCATCAACAAAAAATGGATTAAACTTTGGATCAAATAAAATCCTCAATTGTTCCTTAGGGGCATTATTTTTTTTAGTTTGTGTGTCTACTTAGCAAATCCTTTAGTTTTCAATTCATAAAAAATGCTGAGTTATCAAAATAACATATTAATATGTTACTTGAGTTAATATAAATTGAGAAAAGATTTTTTCTAACTTTTCTTTCAAGGTATTCTTCCCCATTAAAAACTATTTGGACTTTTTAAATTCTATTTCTATATCTTACTTCTATTTAAAAGCTTATTTGTACTGTTTAATTTAAAATCTTAATTCTTAAATAGTATTTTTAAAAAAAGATATATATATATATATATATATATATATATATATATATATCCATTAATAAAAAAAAAATAAGTGTATAAGATAAGTTAAATTAAAAATTAAAGCTTGAATATGTTCCACAAATACATAATTAATTTCCCTTTGAGTGTAACAATTTACACGTATTAATTAAAATTATTTTACATACAGCTTTACGAAATTTAATAAATATATCATAAACAGTAGTAACTAAGAACTCTATAGTAAAAGATTTTGCAGAATGGATAAGCTGCAAAACGTCTAAGCTATAGAAAGGGCAAAAAACATTTTTTTTTTTAATATTTTTATTATTTGGATAATTACTAACTTTTAACTGTGCTTACTACCTTGTATTTATGCCCTATTAATGCATGTAATTCTTAAAATAATTAAAATAATTGTAGTACTTTTATCTTTTAAATTAAGATTAAATTGCAAAATTGTTTAAAAATTCAAAACAATGCATAATGTAATATATCATTGAAATATCTCACTTTTATCCATTTATTAAATATCAATAAAGCGTATAAACTTATTTGACAAATCACTAATTATTCGAATCTCGATAAAATTTATACAGCACAGTTAGATTCTATTCCCTGTGAACTCAAATTTAGCATTTAATTTTAAAATTAACTTAATTATCTCTATTTGTTTTCAGCAAGAGATGAATGCAGTGAATATGTGAGTGTTTGCTTACGTCGTCGCACTCGAAAACAACGCGAAGGCAATTAGAGATAAATCGAATTGTTGCTATAAGAGCAAATTTGTGACAAGTTTATGTTATTGTTCAAGAAATTATTGAAAACAAAATAATTTTAGACACGTCAGAGCTTTGAACGACTTGAAGTGAACAGCTCACAATGATATAAAAATGTTACTTAAAAGTGAAAAAAAAACATTTCAAGAAGATTACTAATTATACGTGCAATAAAAATTCAATAGAAGTAAGAAATATATATGCAATGAAAACAAACACCTTTCAATGCCATAAAATGAAATAAGTTTTATTTATAGGTTTAGGAAAGAAACATCGTAAAAGTTATAGACTTCGCTGTAATTAAGGTGACCATTTTTAACAATGAAAAGGTGGTCGAAAAATTCAAGAAAAAATTACAACTTAAATATATGAAACGTTCTATTAATTCAAACAAAAATACGTTAATTACGCTTGCATTCTTTTTAATTATGATCTTAAACGAGTATTTTTCCATTGAATAATTTTTTTTTGTTCAACAGATCATTTTCTAATATATCGGAAAGTTCAGGCAAAAAATATTCTTCATACTGAATTTTACGGTAAGCTCTGTAGCTGAGATATTAACATTCAATTTTGATTTCTTACTAGTCTCTTCACAAAAATCATTACCAACTGAAAAAAAAATCTTTCAACTGGTGCATTAGTTCCAGGGCAGCACAACGCAAATTCAACAAGAACAATTACATTTTCAAATGGAATGTGTTCATTTTTGAAATGGTTTAAGTAATTTCACCCATATTTTACTAATTTCTCAGCATGCTGATTTTCCAATTGTTCTAGTTTATTAGAATTTAAACGTGCATTCAGTCTTTTTTCTATTTCAAACAGACAATTGTCAATTATTTTAATATTAGGCTTTTCTTTCGATAAAAACTCAACGTAATTTTCTACATCTGCCCACTTTACTTGAGACCAAGTCAAAAAATGCTATTGAAAACTGTTATTTCCTGGGATATTTGTTTCAGACCACATTCTTCGACATTTTGGAAACATATTTGGTTCATCTCTGAATACAGACATTAAAAGATCAGTTTTAAAATATTGAAATGGAGGACACTTTTCGAGGAAAGACGGAACCTATAAAAGGATGATGATTGGCCACCTTACTGTAACATATTCACCCCTTGCAATGAATAAGTGAGAGTCGTATTAACGTCGAACTGTAAAGCTGCGTGAGGGCTCTTGATGCTCATTTGCCTGTTGGCCTCTCATTTTGAACCATGGTCAAATGAGAGGAGGGCACCTGAACTGGCATCTCCGTCCTAACTCCCACTCCACACCAACGGGAGGACGTTTGAGCCTCGACATACTGAACGTCCAACGGCCCCCTTTATACGGTGGATCTTCCAAGACCCTAGGTTCGAATTCATGACACGCCAGCCACGAGTGAGTGACCTTGACCACTAGGCTACCGCCGACACTCACCTTTTGCAATATGCAGTAGTACGTTTAACAAACTAGTTTACTTTTTTCTGTGTTCCAGACAAATATCACTCAAAATATAAATCAGCTGATACACGTTCACTATTTTCCATGGCTGAAGGCCCTCTAACTAACGTGGTGCGAAGTTTGGATAGTGTCGAGACAGTATTGGTGTGTTGTTCTTAGCATTTGATCAGGGTTCAAAATTACGAGGTATATCGCCAATATCTCTCTGTTGTTTTTTTACTACTACATTAAAGAACAATCAATTAATCCATAAAAATACTCAAATTTGAATATATTTTACATTTCTTTAAAAAAATATTCATCTCTACTAAATATTATGTAAATTAGAAACATTATTCAAATCAATGAATTTTGAATCAATGAATAAAAAGAGTAGCTTTAAATATGTATGTGTCCAATTTCTGGATTTCACTTTATAATTCAGATAGTTTAATTAATTAAAAATCCAGTTTAATCCCCACAAAGTCAGTAAAATTACGAATAATTACAGTTGCAACTAATGATTAGAATTTTATCAATAAGATAAAATCATAATAATATTTTTAAGAAAAGAAATATTACACTTGGCATACAGAAAAAAAAATCTGGCACCCTAAACTATAATTTCTATTTATTTAGTACTTATTGACGTCATATCTTTATGAATGACCTCATTATTTTGAACTATGATTAAGTGAAGAGAATGACACCTTAACTGGAAACTCACTCTATAAACTTCCATATTGCATCAACGTGAGAATTCTGAGTCATTAGCCTCATTAATACTATCTTCTCGGCACATCTAAAGGGAGTTGCCGAATTTGATCGACATATTCAGAGTGTTGATAGTAAGCAGCATGGGGAAGACAAACCAACATAGAACATGAGATCACAAACCCTGTTTAGTAGACGCAATTTGCAAAAACAGTTATGAAGGGTGTGATGTCAAATGAAATGAAAGCAGGCAATAAGAGGAAAGACATACATTTATTAGATATTATACAATTATTCATATAATTATAATGTGAATGATGCGTCACAGATTGACGTCATAAATACAACAACAAGTGATTGTTACAGGAATTGAACAAAGTTGCGACCACGTCGGTCATAGCACAGCCCACACCGACAGATGTTGTTAAACAAACCTGGATTGCTGGCTAAACCAGCTGAAGCTGGTCTGTGAGATCCTCCACTGTAGCCACCGGTGTCACATACACAAGCGAAATGATTTCAGGTAGCTCCAGAAGAATAAATCCAAGGGATTGAGGCCCGGGAAGCATGGAGGCCAAACAACTGATTTACCGCGTCCAATTCACTTCCCGAGAAATGTAGCATGAGGGCGGTAATACATCACAATCGGAAAATGTCCTGGTGCAGCATCATGCACTAACATACGTTCTGGCCGGAACTCCGAGTAGCAACTACGGGAGAAGTATAAAATTTGCTTACGTGTAAGTTTCTTCAACCCTACTTAGGCACACCAAATCCACATATCATTTTGGTCACTCACCTCGTCTGGCGTATCATCCTCCCAAACAGCTACTGTTATCGCGATTTTCACCGAATAAACGTGGTTCTTTGGTGATTTGTGTTCCCAGTGGCTTAGCTACAGCCGTATTAGCCATATCAATGATACGGGGCCCCCTTAACTACAGGAGCCCCAACACGTGTAACTACAGTCCCACTAACATGGTGCTTATATCTGAAAAAGGACCCCAAACGAATTTTGAAACAGTGTCCACTCAGAACTAGGTACGTCAGTGTGTCGCTCCCATTCTGCTTATTATCACCCCTCTGAACTTTAGGTTGAATTCGACAACACCCTGTATAGTGGTACTAGAACTCTAACCCCCTCTTCTTAAAAAACCCTTGTTGAAATACCATTTTTAAGTAGCTCTTTTATTATATTCATATAAAACAAATGAATAAATTTAATATCTTTTGACTTTAATGTATTGAATAATTTTTTTACTGACTTTAAATATGGCAGGCATGTTTTTTTGTCAAGTAGACATCTGCTAAAAATAGGTTTTATGGAAATCAACTTCATAAGTGTGTGTAAATGATAAATATATATATTTGTTTTTAAATTGTAAGCCTTGTGTCCTTTTTAAATCAAGAGGTGAGGACTTTAAGAATTTTTTTTTTCAATACAAAGCTTATTGCTAAGGCTTTTACATTTCTCTCTCTCTCAAAAATTTAAAAACAATTTTTAAGCTTACAGCATTATGAAATACTCAGCGAAGTGGTTAGGTAACAACTAGTTTTGTGTTATATTCTTCACACTCTTACCATGCATTAAGGTTTGTTTATTTTTTTCCAAATTCATTGAGTTCCAATTCAGTAATTCTAAATCGTGACCCAAACACAGCATTAAATAGACACAACTCCTTTAATTAATCGTAGTCTGAAACCGATTCACGATATGTTAGTTTCATCAAAAACTCCAAAGAGCTATTATACTAACTTTTCCCATTTGAATAATATTGACATTTGTATGCCAGATCTCTGCTCATATGTTTTAGTTTGAGGATTAAAAACACGTTAATTTTCGTAATTCTGTCACACAAACTGAAAGTCTTACCATCAAAGCACAGAGCAGTGATTGACTCAGATCTTTAAAGTGTGCTCCATTATCGATAGTCCCTCCAGAAACCCCTATCTATTAAACAACGATTATTCTTCTAATAAGTGGCTTGGTATTGACACGCCACTCCATTACCTCGAATACGATACCTCGAGTTCGCAATCAACGAATAAACTCGTGCTAAATCACTGCTCATTAATCGATTGGCCGGCGAACTCTGATAGTGAATGATTACGACAAGTGTCATCATCCGTTAATTATAATTCCGAGATACCGAGATTGTCTCCCCGCGTGAGTTCAACACTCCAGTGATAAGTACTAATGACCCAAATACCTATGAATAATGGCTTTCAGAAAGATGGACTTCGTTTTCCCATTTCCTTTTCTTAATGCGAGAACGATTTTCTTTTCCAAAGAGACAAAAATTTGCTCGACGGTTTTCCATTTTTTCCCTCTTCCTTTTTACAGAATGTATCCAGTTAGTTCATTAGGAAGAGAGAAATTATTAGAAAATATTTCTCGTCTGGGAAATTAAGAGAAATCGAGGTAGGGAATGGGTAAAATTATCCAGTTGGGAAACCATTTTTACAATGTTCTAATTTTTCGATTAAAAGTGATTTATAATATATTAATGGCCCGTTTCATTTAAACGGTAATTTTTTGGGGGGTGAAACTTATAATGTTCTTCTGGAATCCCATTAACAATTCTTTTGAGGTAAAGCATTGAAATGCGAGTATTATGTACGTCTCATCTTTATTTTTGTGTAGATCAATTTAGCTTATAATAGGAAAAATAGCATTTCACAATACGTTGCATATAATGATTAAAATAACTACCATATATTTCGGCATATAATGGATCCTTTTACCACAGAAAAAGATTGGAATTTACAGATGTACATTATACGCCGGAACTGGTTACATAAAAATTATATAACTTTTTAAAAATGTAGAAAACATGAGTAAAAGTGTAAGATTTCCACCCACACAAACACACTCACGCACACACCCACACACATATATGTATATATATACTGTTTACTATCTTTAAACTTTCATTTACGGGTAACATGGGTAGGGTCTCATATTCATCTTCTGTTATATCATCAAGCACACCGACGAATTGGGTTTCATCTCCACAATTAATGTTACTCTGATCGGAAAAAATAATAATATTTTGTTCCGACTTTACCATAGACACCCAAAGTCGTTCCCTTGAACCCATGGAGGCCTTTGAGAGTGCTAAGGAAGTTCAAGGCAAATTAAAATTAATTTGGGGTTATGTAGACAACGGACAACGAGATCCGCGAAATACAGAGCAAAATATATTTGTGACTCTATTCCATTATAATGAAAGTTAAAATGAATTAGTATTCTTTTTTATGTGTTAAAAATTTAAGAATAACAATTACACAAATTTCTTAGAGTAAAATACTATAGATTGGTACATAAATTAAAGTATTGACAAACTTCGCACAGTGGAAATTGGGTCAATTGCGGGGACGACCGTCGATGAAGTATAAACAGAGATAATTTTGCCGCTATAATGACAATAACTTGTCTAAAATATGGTTGTATTTTTTTCGGTTAATCAGCAGTTTAGTTTGGTTTTGTTCATGATACCGATATTGGAAGTGAATGCAATAAATGTTCCTTTGTTTTGAACATAAATCAGTATAATTCATTGTATTATTAATTATTAAAGTACGTTACGTAAGCATTAAATAAAATTGGTGTCTTGAAAATCACACACACACACACACACAAATTGATTAATCAAAGTTAGACTTTTGTTAAAATTAATTAATAAAATAACCTTATTTAACACGATAAGGCTATTTTTTTACATATTTCATTTTTCAGAAAATCAAAGTTAGATTTATAATGCTTCTATTACACTTAGAAATGTTCTTTAATTTTGAGTTCATGGCCAAATTTTTGATGCATTAAGGGGTCCTTGATCACAGTATGTTTGGGAATCACTGATCTAAATTGTTAGATGTACTACATTTTTAAATGACTTTTGAATTATGCCAGGTTTATTTTAGTTCCATGCTTTTATCATCCACCCACATACTATATCTAGACTTCAAAAGATAAACAGCATTAAACATGTACATTTCAGGTTTCTTTGTAAAAAAAAGAAAGCGTGTTATACAGCAAATATACCTAAAATTTAAAAATGCATTTTGAAAGTATAGGGGCACGCTATAAGCCAGAATATATTGTAGCTTGAAGTAAGGGGATTATAGACAAGATAGGATCCCTTTTAAATATTTATCTAAATCGTATTTACTTTATGATAAAAGTTCAAGTTGATGGTGCAGGGCTTCTCCTCGACTGATATTCAGTACCTCAAAAAGATATGTATTAATTTCTAGTAGGTAGGGAGTTTTAGTAAGCCAAATACTGATGTTGTTACTTTTAAATTTTGCCAAAGTATACTTAGGTATTTTATTTCTGCAACTTGTTTGCGTTTCTTAAATTGTTAAGGTTACGAGCTTGGAAAGAGGCTGGTAGTATCCGAGTAAAAGGTAGAAAAACTTTTCAAGCATTAGATATTTATAATTTGAAAAGGTCGGTTACACTTAAAAATTGATATCGTTTATTTTAAATAAAATAACTAAAATGTGTAGAGTAAATGCTATATTTCTTGTTAGCCTTAGGCTGCAATGTTATCAGCACTTTTTAGACGTACATATAAACTGTAAATAACTTGTGTAATTTTCACTATCAAACAATGTGTTGAAATGGGTATTTACAGTTCAAGTGAGATTTAATTGAAGCTGACTTCTACGTAATATTATTTTATAGATAATTTCATTTAAATAAAAAATTAATGACCTGAAAATATGTAGATAAGAATGAGAACATTTTGCTGAGCTGAAACTGATTTTGTACATGAAGCTAGACTCCATGGTCCAAATAGTAGTATACTTCCCATCACGTAATATAAAAATTTAGATATTGAATAAAATGTTTAAATACATTCATTGTATCTAAATAACTTAAATGAGAATCTGACTTACTTAATTTTAAAAGTATTTTTATGAGGTTAAGCAATTTTATATATTCATTGCTTACATATATGTATTTTTAGTTATACCCTGTAGAACTGGAGGGGGGGGTGAGGGAAAAGGCAATGCGATGCTACGTTGGAAACCATGGTATTGAAAGAACGCATAAATAAATTTTTTTCTTGATATTTACTGTCAGTTGTATTGGCATACACATGTGACTATGTTTTGAGAATATTATTACAATAAAAAACATATCTAAATGCATTTTTTTGGCAAAAAAATGAGGAGAGAGAGAGACATATTTTAAAAACATTCTTATTTTATGAAATTATCTATGACAAAATTATATATTGTTTATATATAGCTAGTATACCTATGCAGAGCCTGATCTAGGAGTTTTTTTCCGATTTATTGAAATAATAACCGGTGTGTTTTTTCTTAATATTTCTCTACTCTGTATCAAAATATGAATAAATCCAATGACGTAGCCAGTTCTGAGTGTGCACTGCATCAAAATTCCTTCGGGGCCTTTTTTAAACATGAGAGCCTTTTTACAGGGACTGTAGTTACACATGTTGGAGCCTCTGTAGCTTGGGGAGCCCGTAACATTGATACGGCGGTAGCTGTGCCCCAATTCTAAGATATGTACTGCGTCCAATTCTAAGTTGTGGATTTCAAAATTCCCAATTCAGGCTAAAATGTTATTACAGAAGATCTTTTTTGATAAAAGGAGAATGTTTTAAAAATATCATTCTTTATTTTTTGACCAAAATTGCATTTAAATATCTTTTTTCCTTTGATGATATTCTTAGAACGATTTCATATGTATATTTTAACTTAACAGACACTAATTATCAAAAGAAATATTCATTTATACGCTTTTTTTTTCAAAACCACTGTTCCGAACTTTGTCAGTCACCTCATTTGTCTTTGAATTCTTTTTTACTTATATTGATATACAAAATTCTTTAAAAAATTTATAGTTTTAGTCCTACATGTTTTTATAATTTCAAATTAGAAAAGCCGTCATGCGAATCCACATGAGAGAGAGAGAGAGAGAGAATGGAGAATTCCTCATAAAATATCAATTTTTCTAATGGTTTCTATTTCTAAATGCTACGTTTTAACTAGGTAAAACGTGCAATGTCATTTAAACCTTTCAGCTTTCATTTTAAATGAATCAGTAATCAAATGAGTTCTACTTTATTTCTGCCGCGTCCTTGTGATACTTCACAGCACGACGTTAATAAACATTCGATCGTTTTCCGTGATTTACTACTTCCGGCAGTCTTAATATAAACACCCAAGATTTTATCTTTATTATTTATGTTTGGTACTGTATGTGTCTGCCTAGCCCTTAACTGATTTATCGAAAAGAGGAAAATTGTTGGCCTCCCTAGTTGAAAAACCACGTATCGGGGAAAGTTCTTTGTAGGAATCAATCACGTAACGTAAATAATGGACTTCTACCGTTCCGTGTCTCATTTATGAAAAACACACCAGCTATCACTCCGAAAAGGGGATCACGATTTCATTCAAAACTATAAGAAATGTATAACAATTGCGTTAAGTAGACATCACCGGTCGGGAGAGACCGTTAAAACAACTCAATGTTTATGTGTTAATCAACAATATTATTTTTATAGTGTATAATTACTTTTTAATATTTTTTGTGATAAATTTTTTTTAAGAAAAACAAAAAAAAAAAAAGGTAAGTTTAAAGATTTGTTTTGTATTTAAGCCTTTCAAAACGGAATTCACATTTAAATATAATTAGATAACGCTGCTGAACGTCTGGTTCTATGTTTCTTGAAAATATCGTGTTATAGAAATTGCCTTATAGAAATCAGCAATTTAATAAAAACAAACAAACTAGAGTTTGCATTCTTCTAAGAGGAAAAGTGAATTATATGGTACAACATTTTGATTTTTTTTAACTGTTTAGCTATATGCATATAAATTCATTATCTATATATACATATATATATATACATATATATATATATATATATATATATATATATATATATATATATATATATATATATATATATATATATATATATATATAAACTTGAATAAAATTCAACAAGCCAAAAGAGCTAAAAAAAGGTTATGATTTCAAGATTAATAATTAAAGCTAAAAACAAACAAAAAAACACAGAAAGTTATGCTATTTAATTTATTTCTCATCGTTATTTATTCTAGTTTTTCCTGGAAGAGCAACAACAGACGATTCGTAAGTGATGTATTTCTTAATTGTTACTTTTTGTTGATCAATTGACCAAACATCCGAATCACATAAATTAAAGTGTTTAGCAAAACCATTCTATTCTCTCTTGATTCTTAATTCAATCCAAAATTCATATTTCTATTTGAAAGGATATAATTTTTTTCAACGACAGCCTTTTTCTTTTCATTAGGCATTGTTAAAGCGTCATTTTTAACAGTTTATATTACATTAATTTACATATGTGCACAGTAAAAATCGCTGAAAATAAAATGCCCTCATTGCCTTGTTAGAAATATAAGGCCCTTGTTCGCAACTTATCCCAGACTGAAGCAAGCAAAATAATGAAGAATGTTTTCTCCAACCTTTTTGCATGGAAATGAGGTGTCTGTGTAACAAAAGGCAAAAATTTCGGTGGAAGAAATGAAAAAAAAAAAAATATTTTTCTTGACTTTGCTCGTAGAGGCTGAGTGTAAAGCCAAAGCATAAGCACATGCTAAAATAGCTCACAAGAAAAACCGTCTTGATTCGACAATGAATATGGCATAAGCGAAAAAGAGATACACATACATACTTATGAATATACACCACATAAAACTGTAAAATCGTAAGAAAATGTTCTCATTTCTCCAACCGCCTGTTGCAGAAGGTTTATGAATTGTCTAAATCTGATAAAATTATAGATAATATTAAAAAAATTAAGTACTCTAGAAATAGAAACGTAGCTTTTATTAAAATACAGGACATTCTTTGCTTACGAGCTAGTTCTAGTCTAATAGGTTGGTTTGAGAAAATAACATTATTGTTCAATACTATATAAACAAACAAATATTGAATTTATGTATGTGTATTTTCTGTGAAAAGTGAAAATAATACATAATATGTACACTACTCTATTTATTTAAAGCAAAAACTTATGCTGGCATTTCGTATTGTAAAAATAGTAATCAAGAAATGAAACATCGCCTACATACAGGAAGAAAAATCTTTAGTAGTTAATATTTTCTTACCAATTAAGAAAATCAATGTTTATTTCTTCAATATGTAAAAAAATATTACTCTAAAAATTTAACTTTTAAGAAATGGAACACAATTACTACTGATGTAATGCAAAAACAAGTTAATACCGGAAACCATCACAAAGTTTCCCTAACTATAACGTACTGATTTACTGATAGCCTTGATCGAAAATTTAAGTACATGTATATTATATTCATGGAATATCAAAAGACTTTAAAGCAACGGAATTGTAAAGGTCCTCGTGAAAGTTTGTAAAATCAATATAGACTAAAAAAAATCTTTTTTCTGAAGAGCCACAATGTATTAAAAGATATGTTGACTTGTATCGAAGCGTCAAATGAAATGTATTTAAATAGTAATCTAATTAATTATATGCATTTAATTCCATTCATCGAGCATAATTCAACAATGAAAATTAAGATTCAGGTTGAAGATAAAACATTTTAGGCAAAATATTAAGAAGAAGATACGTATTAGTATTAGTACTTCACTTAATTAAAAGAATTTAGATCAAATTACTTATTTTAGAATTTATATAATGCGTATAATAATTATAATAATAATATATATGCAATGACCAAAATTAAGATTGCAAACACAAGAAATGCGATGTCTTGAAAAAATGTAATTTAATGCAGATGATTTCGGTGCACATTAAATATCAGTCTGTGAGTAGGATATTAGAAAGAAGAAAAATAAAACTAAAATACACAGAAATTAAATATAAAGTGAAATGTAAATTAGAGCAACATTGGTCAAAACTGGATACATCATAACGCTAGACTGGTCGGACTAATAAGGAGTTTCTTAACACCTGGTACACCTTATAACATCACAATGAGCCCTCGCATTATTAATGGGGTTGTTGATAAACGATTATTTCAGCAACTTCCATTTTTCTAAAAGTGACAATATTAACGTCTGAAGGGTCTTATGAGGAGGTTGACGTCGTGCCATCAGTATCCTAAAGCATTCGAAACACTCTGAACAGGAATGAGGTCAAGCGACCTTGCAAGTCGCATCGTACTGTGAATATCCATTTCCTTCAGATAAACATTGACAGTTGCAGCTCTGGTTGTTTGGGGTTTACTATCCATAAAAAGGGAAAGGGTTCCTTTTGACAGATAGCTCTGTGGGCCCTTTACTCGCGACATTCGGTGGTGTGTGTCTCCCTCACGAAATGTCACGAGTGTAATGTAGCCAGGAACGTCAATCTTAGACATACTCAGAAGGAGCCCGTTCCTTAGTAAAAAAATTAAGATTTAGCGCAAGAAGCGTTATAACTTGAATAGGGAGGGTTCATATTGAACGACCGAACATCACAGATTGTGTTCTTTTATGGTACAGCATCCCTACTGTGTTATAGCGATTAGATTCACAAGCCATACGCGTGGTGTTTCCAAAGAGTTGTGGAGCTCAATTCATCTTATGGACAATAACAATCCCCCCTCACACAGACCCGTTCTTGTGGATGAGTATCTCTATAAAGAGGATATTCTCCGCATGGTATGACCTGCGAGGTTGACTGACCTCAAACCTACATAGAATATTTGGAGTGTTGCAGGAAAAGCTATTACATGAAATTAACCCCTCTCGGGACCATTCAGGTGTTAAAATCATCAGTTTGTGAAGAGTGAGAGTTGCTGCCACAATTACGGACCAGCACCATCATAAACTATACGAGAACTTACTGTGACGCATGCAAAGCTGTACGAGGTGATCACAATTATTAGTTTGATTAATCTAGCGTCGTGATATGTATCCTATTTTGACTAAGTGGAGTTCATTTAATTATAACCCTACATTTAAACCCACCTTTATTTGGTACTAATGCCTGCTTCACAGACTAATATAAATGTTTACCTAATCATGTTAAAGGGCTGAAATACATGAAATCTGTCAAGACTTATCACGTTGGAACAGTGCTGATGTTTGAAAAGTGGGTTACTAACTCTTGTTGCTCTCATATCACTTTGCCGTGGTTCAAAATTACGAGATCGTCAACAGCTCTTCATTAATAACAACGTACTTAGCTTATAAATATCCAACATGAATAATTTCCATTTCCAGGAAATAGCTAAACGTGTATATAAAATAGAAATGAAAAAAAGTATTAATATAAAACAATAGCATAACTCAAACAAGTTTTCATACTGAATTTGTATTTTGTGACAAATTTTACTATCATTAATTTATTTTATTTTTTTTTGCCTTTTTTTTTGTTATTTTTCCTTTGGTTTTGTGCTAACTATATATCTCTATTGGTAATATTTGCTGTAAATTTTATTTCTAAAAGCAAATTTGAATGTAATTTGTTCTCACCATGTTTTTTTCATGGTCTATATTTTCCTTATATCTTTTGTATACCTTTATACTTTGAAGCTATGGCATTTTTATTTCGGAAAAACTGTTTAAATTCTCCTTCCTCTATAAAAAATGTTTGCTCAAAATAGTCTGTGCGTGGGTTGTTGTTTCCCTGAAGGCCGGTTTGTAGCTCTAAGACCTTTAGGGCGAGCTTGGTCCTCATAGGTATTATATCAATAGCTCTAGTGTTGTTTTGAAATGCAACGTTGAAAAACTATAAATCAATCAACCAGCCTTATTCTACTGATAAAAAATAGTAAATCAGAATAGGAAATTGAAAAAAAAAAGTTAATCTCTCTTAGACATTTAAAAAAAACAAACATGCGAAGTATTATTTTTTTGGATCCGAATTTTTATGGCCTCCGTGTACTGTTTTTCCAATCCCGTTCAATGATTTCAATGAAAGTAAACAAACCGATTCGAACCCGAACTTTTTGAAAGTTTCGTGATTTGTGGTTGGCAGCAACTGCAATGTAAATTGAGCGACTATTTAAACTCTGCTCGTGTTAGTTTTTTGGGGAGAAAGAGAAAGAAATGAAATATAAGAAGTGTGTTTTAGCTATTAAATAGAGAGCGGCTGGTTAGCTATGCAACTGTATGTTGCATCACCATTTTAAGATGATAAATTCGTTTTAAATCTTAGACTGTAAGAAGACGGTTCATATCGGATGTCTGGTAAAGTTGATTTTTTAACTAAGATTTTATTAGTCAACTTATTGTTTTTGATCGCTCCAGTGACGAGCACATTGACTTTATCCTAGATTATTAATAAAAGTCATTTTTAAGAAACTACTTTAATCTTTATGCCTCCTCGACACAAACATTTTCACTGCTTACTTTGCAAAAGTTTGGGTTATTTTACCAGGAAGTGTAACAATCTCATACAGCCAAAGGGAGGAAAAGAATGAAAATATCCACCACCGTTCAAATTCTTTTTCAGAAAACACTGTATAATTTCATTAGTTTTTATGCTTGGATACATTGTAGGTATCAGAAGCATGGAACTAATGCAAAAATTTAATATACGTATGGAATTTTCTGAAAAAAATTAGTTGCTTAAGGTGAACTGTTTTTGAAAGTTTTCTATACGCTAAACATAAACACTCACACATTTTCGCAGAATTTATTATTTTTTTTTTACGTTTCTGTTTCCAGTACATCAGAAAAATTTCAGAAAATTAAGGAATATAAGTGTAAGCAATCTACTTCAATTGCATAGGGTGATTTTGATTAAGTGTGATTATTTTTCTTCCTACAATTTTTTAAGAGATTCGATGTAGAATGAAATATCAAGCGTCATTTAAAACCAAAGCTCTATTTTAAAAGTAAACATGAGATGTCGCGAATCGAGAGCATTAAAATCTAAACTTCAAGTAAGGAAAAAAATTACAGGAAAGGTAAAACAAAAAAAAAAAGTTATACGAAATTGAAAATGAAAAAGTTTCCTCTGTTAAGAAAGGCTTTTAAGAGATTGATACAATCTTAAAAACTTAACAGTATTTACCGAAGGAAGCTTTTTTCTCCTTGCAAGTAACTGGTGTGAAACTCTAACAAAGATATTTTCATTCTTATTTTTCCCCTCCATGAGTAAAATTTAGAATATAAAATGAATTTTTATACCATGAAAAAACTTTTTTTTCCTTCTTTCGCTTTTATCAAAGACCAGAAATCACAAATTCTTCATTTTGAAGTGGTATAAATCAGAAATGAAAAAAGAAAGAAAAAAGACTAGACTCTTTTTTTTTGGTTGTCTCCGGATAACGACTTACCACTTTGAAAATAGGTTTTCTTATTGTTATTTTGAGAGAAAAGAATTGAAATAATAAGTCTTCTTATATCTTAACATATTTACGATATTTTTTTTTCAAATTTAAGCAAAGAATAAGAAAAAAAAGATATTTTTACATTTAGATAAATGTTTTCAATGTTGGTCGGAAAAGTTAGGTTTGAATTTATAGTACAACAGGATAAGGATTGTGTTTTATAATCTAATATCAAGTTTAGGACTGCTGAAATTTGCGGCAAACATCAATATTATTTTTAAACATGCTTTTTTATCAATTCTTAATATATGATAAAAATGTTTTACATGCTACTTTCTATAGAGAGGAAGGCTGAAAATAGTTATGGACTCAATGACTGGTTTTGTTTGAGCTAGGTACTTTTTAAATGATCCCTTAAGTTCTCTAATCCTGTGTTTTAAGACTCAAATAATTAAAATACTTTTATCTACTAAATTATTTCCTGTTCTATTCTGTATCAGTGTCACATCTAGATTTCTACAAGTATTATTGGTGACAAATTTACTTTTTTCAGTGACGAATACACATAGGAAATGATAGCGTCATAGCTAGTATCATGGATGGTACCTCACTCTCTTAACTTACAAGAAGCAAAACTATGAAAGTTTCTCTGAGAGTTCCCATGCTAAATGAACTTTTGGTTATTCAATACTGAGGCTTGGAAGAATAAATCAGAATATTAACCATGGTCTGGACTTGGATATCAGAATGACTTAAGTTACTTGGTCTCCATGGCCTTTTAAGTTAATCTATTAAAAAGTAGAGATCTTGTAATTTTAGAGTTATATAATACAATGAGAAACTTATATGAAAATTTTCCATAAATGAAGAATTAATATTAGTACAATAGTCCATTATAAACTTAAGAAAAATACAAGAAAATTTAGAAAAGAAGGGTTAAAATATTGTTCTGTTATGGCAAAATTTATGGCAAGAAAATGCAAACCTAAATACATAGTGATGTAGAACTTGTAGAAAAAAACAGTAAATAATAGTAAATCACATTGAACAAATTTTTATATACGAATAAAGAGATGCAAATGATGTATTGAAGTACAAATATGGAAAATATATATAAAAAAAATATAAACTGATTACTTGCAACACATAGTTAATAAGGATTTACATCATTGTGCCAAATATCTAGCCTCCATTACAAGAATGTTTTATAGAACATCATCTATGCAAAGTTTTTTTAGATTTTGGTGAAGTTATTGTCACTTGATACCCATCGAGGATGCAAAACATAAGTAACTGATATCATTGAAACTATATGCCAATCATTCCAAAGATAATACTATTTGTTAAAATGCTGAGAAAAATACTTTTAGTTTGGAATCACGATTAATTAATGAGGCAGCAATTTTGAGTTAGAATCCCTTTCTCTGTATCAATGATCTCTAAAAAATGTGGAGCCTCTATAGATTTAACGTGTACATCCCCCTTTCTATACGATGTTTTGGAAGGACGAGATGCGAGCCAGTGGATGTCGTTGATTGCCTACCTGTTTCATTTAAATCAATGTATCACATTCCCTGCTAATATTACATTACTGTTAGTGAATCCAAAGGAATAAAATGTGATGATCATGACGGAAGAGTGAGTATAAAATGTATTGATAACGATAGGAAAATGACTATAAAATATGATGAATATATAGAATGGGTAAAATTTTGATGCTAATAATGGATATTGAGTATATAATTTGATAATGTTATGGAAAATGAGTATAAAAGTTATTTCCTCTCATATCTATTTTTGTGTATGTACCTTCACGCCCCATTTTTAAAGTCATGAATACCTATACAAAAAAGGATTTGCGTATTATATTTTATCCCTAATCACTGAATTATCGTGCATGTACCAAGAATAGCGAATGAAAGTGAAAAGCCGCGTTTATAAAATAAATCTTCCTTTACCAGTTTAATTCTAATAACTAACATTTTTATGATGAAATCCATTTTTAAAAAGCCATGGGAGCTGGAAGGACACGGTGTCAAGTATCTTGAAACCATTAAAGATTAAGACAAGTTGCAGGTTGCAGTCCCGATTCCACGAAAATTATGTTATAAGGAGTAATGTTGGCTGCTGAATGTTAAGTGAATTTAGATCAAGAAGTTCTGGCTTTGTATGGTGTGAAGGTTAAGAAAGTTACTTTCCAATCAGTATGTTTTCCTCATATTCCTATTGTGGCTCAAAATTGGGAAATTTATTGCGTTAATCTAATTTGACTCTCATTCAAATCAGTTGCTGACTTTGTTAAATATTTTTAAGTACATGTTATCCGCGCAAATATATACTTTATTTATGTAGAGATTCAATTAGTAAACTATCTTTAATGCATTTTATACTGGTATAGTATGTGAGTATAGTATGTGGTGTTGATTACAAAATATTTTCAATTTTACACTTCAGTAGAAATAAGTATCACAAAAAGATAAAATAAAGCCCTCCACGTTCTCCATAATAAATTTCATGACTGGTTTAAAATTTATGTTTTTGAATTTTTTACTATCTTACAGCTCAAATTAAATCACATTCTATTACGATTATGATTATTTTTAGTATACTAGGCGGTGGGAGTACGCCCTTCCGCCTCATGGCAGGCCAATTCCATTGTAAAAATTATACAATTGTTCATACTCATTGCTCATCTTGTAAAATTGTAATTTACAAGCATTTAGTAATATTTATTTATTCATTTTTATTACAAAATTCGTTCTTGTCACTTATTTTCAGTTAAATTCATAACTGCAGCTATATTGTCTAACACCTCATTGATAAAAAGTCCTGAGATTTTGATAAACCTGCAGCACTTGTAGTTTCCTGGAAAGTGAAGTATTAAGCTGCGTTGATTTTTAATAAGTCTTTGTGTTAGACAACGCTTTTCTTTTCACGCAATGATTCCAGTCCAGGCAATCGTTGCGATATTTTTCTGCGAGACCTGGTAATAATGTACTATCGCAACCGTATTAGAAACATTATACGAAACGAAGCACGCCGTTGCCACTTCAGTGCGTATGACGCATGCAAGATCAGGGTTGCCAACTTGGCGAGTTGTCTTGAGCGTTGGCATAGTTACGATAGTACGTAATAAATTTATTAAAGCATTATGAAATGTTTTTTTATGTGCAGAGAGATTGTTATATAGACAGTAAATAAGGTTTCGCCTTTTTAAAACATAAGTATGCATGAAGTGTGCAGTTGAAATTTTTTATGTAAGAAATATTTCTTTTTAGTGGGCTGCAAATTAGCAACTAAGCCTTTGCGGACACGGCAAGTTTTCAAATATGAGAGCTGTTTCAGTGGAGGCACCATCAAGTGGCAGCAGTCGCTACCAAATTTGGATGCTTGAATTAAATTAATTCAAACTCTTGTCGGATGCTAAATATTGCTATGGTTAAATTTTGTCGAGAGTACCAGAGCCAAATTGATAATCAAAGAATCTTTTACATGACACATATTCATATGAATTGCGTGCCCACTATTTTCACATCCAGAAAATCTGTTGACTCTAGCCGGGGTCAAACCCGCAACATTGGGCTTAGAAAGCGGGAATGCTACCTCTAAGGCAGCGTTTCTCAATATGAGGGGTGCTCCCAAATTGAGGGCTTGATAACTCTACAAGGGAGGTGCGAGCATATTGAAAAGTCGAAAACAAAATATTATTTAAAATTTTATTAATTTATTGAAAGTAAACCAACAAAATCATGCTGACATAATAAAAATAATAAAATTGACATTTACACTGATATGATACACTTATAACTGTATCAATACTGCACCATGTATTTTATAATTAATTTAACTATACCAAGTTAAGAACAAGTTTAATAATTACCAATGACCCCATGATCTTGTTATATATATATAAAATTATACACAAAAATTAACTTTATCTTGATAATTTGTGTGCGGTTTATAAATAATCCCTTAAATGCCGGTTAAAAATTATGCGATTCGATGCCCAATGCCTCCGTTTTCTACATAGGAGCACGTATGGATGCTTTGGGGGGAGAAGAGGAAATGAACAATGATCCTTTTATTGCATTACAAAGCCTTCGGTATAATTTTATGGATAGCAGTGCAGAAAAGATCATACTTCAAAAAGACGTATATATACGTCCGGGGAATTTAACATCTCATTTAAGTGAGACATATATAATTCGCTAGTTAAGAGGATAAAGTCGTATTGTACCTTTAGCGCCAAAGTATAGTATTACTGAATTTCTGTAATGGTATTTATATGGAAGGGGGGGGCGTGATGAAAATTATGAAAGTTTGAGAAGCACTGCTCTAAGGCACCGGAGCCGAGAGAATGACATATCACATAACCAGACCTGTATAAATATTTCTGAACGTAACCCCATGCTTTAAACAACAATATCTGAAATGTCTCGATTTTTTCATATCTTACGGGTCAAAACATCGAAATAAAAATAAAAAATCTCCAAACGAAATAAGTTTAACACCAACCGCACCCACTTCCCTATGATTCGTGGACCCAGCAACTTCGGTCGCATGGCTTTCACTTAAGTAAACAAACCGTAAAAGAAGAACCTTTAGTGTAGTCTAAGAGGCAAGCAGTGTTTATGTGTGCTGACCATCTGGTTGGATTTGACTTAAAGTGCATTTCGACGTTTCGCATAAACTTTTCACGAAATCAAGCAAATAAAAAGAAAATGCCTCGCTTTTATTCCCCCGTCCTTAAATGTAGCAATACTTTACTTGGGTCTCGATACCAAATTTCACTGAAAGACTCCTCAAATATATTCCGTTTGATGCATTTCAAATTTCCTTTTCATTGAAAGGTCTTCGTACGTAATTTATGAATAAGAAACAGTTTCGAGTGATATCGCGACATTCAGGATGAAAGGAAAATATCACTGAATTATTTTAAAGCGCGATTTCGTTATTTATTTAATTGAAACGGATACGCTAGAATCGCGTGGATTGCATAGAAATGGGGCGGGGAATCGATTCATAGAAATAAATAGAAAAATAAATTTTAAAAGTAATTATTGAAATAAATTCCAGTTTTATATATTCCTAACGGTTACGGGAAAAAGAAAGCGAATTTTTGATGAAAGGTAAAATAATAAAGTGATTACATTTAAAACTGGACACAGGTTTATTTATATTATATATATATACACTCAGGAACATTGAAAATAGCGACCCAAGAAGAAAGCATCGGATTGAAATGAAATTTAATACGCATAATGACACAGATGAGAGATTCACTTGATCTAAAAAACAAGACAATTAAACGAATACAGGGTGGTGTGCAACGATACAAATACTGATCAACTTCAATAGCGCGTTGGACCACCTCCAGCTGCAATACATGCAGCTACACAGTCCGGCAATGAGTTGATTATAAACCTTATATTGTCCTGAGGCAGATGGGCCCACAAATATTGAACAGCCAACTCAAAATCATGTACAGAGTGACACGATGCCATCTGCCGTTTTAGCTGATACCACACGTGCTCTACAGGGGACAAATCGGGGGAGCGGGCCAGCCATAGAAGAGTTTGAAAATGACGTAGGAAGTCTTGAGCAACTCTTGCTGTATGCGGACGAGCATTATCTTGCTGGGAAATTGCCCCTGGGAGACCATTTAAAAAAGGTCCTACATGGGGTCGAAGAATATCATCAACGTAACGTTGGCACGTTAAGGTTCCACGCATCACAATTAAAGTGAACCGGCTATCATAGGCTATGCCCTCTCCCGACCATTACACCAGCTGTGCGGGCAGTGTGGGGGGAATTGTACCGCTCACCAGGGCGCCTCCACACCCGTACACGGTTATCATCTGTCCCCAAAACCAACCGGGATTCATCTCTAAACACAACCTTTTGCCAATCTGTGACATTCCACATTGATCTGGCTTGGCACCACTGTAGACGCAGTTGCCGATGTTCCGGTGTTAAAGGGAGTGCACGGAAAGGGCGCTTGGATTTAAGATTTGCTACTGCAAGGTGTCTGGAAATTGTTTGGGGAACAATTGCTACTCCTACTTCTGCTCGTATCGTTGAACGAGTCACAGTGGGGTCCACAAGTGCTTGCCGCACGATTATTTCATCATTTCTCCTCGTGGTCTTCCTGGTCTCTCCAGACCCGGTTTTCCGCGCGTTTGTACCGTTTCGTGTCCACTGCTCCCAACGATTACTAACGGCACACACCGAACGATCCACCTGGCCAGCAACATGGTGGGTCGACCAGCTTGCAGTTTTCATCCCGATGATCAGGCCTCTTTCAAACACGCTTAACTGTGAGAAATGTCTTCTAGCACGTTTACCTTTCATGTTTCGCTTACCAAAGTCTGCCTACAATCGGCGGGTAATCGTCACGTTTATGAATCTTCGAATTTTGCTGGCTTATATAGCAACCTCTTCCTGATTGTAGCGCCACCTTGTCGTGTATGAGCATACGTATTGGCACAAAACTTGGATCATTTGCATATCACATTACGCTGTACTTATTTGCAAAGTTTCGCGATTGTACTTAGCTTCCTTCTTGGGTCGCTATTTTCAATGTTCCTGAGTGGAATATATAATAACGTTGGGAGAATAAGGAATTGTTGTAATTAACTATGGTTTTATGTATTGCCCAAGAGTAAAAGTGAGTGTAGAAGATTTTGGATAGTCGAGGAATCATATAGTTGCAAGATTTCAATTTATTCTTATTTTGACACAAAACAGAGAATGTACGAAACAACAAAAAACGAGGACAACAGGCGGGTTGCACATATTGAAGAGAAGACAAAGAGATAAAGAGAGTTTGTTTTCAAAGTCCTTGCTATGTATATCGGCAACAGGAAGTATGACAATCCTTGTGACTTCCGGAGACGGATGCTATGATTGGCGGAAAAACAAAAAAAACATATTTCGATAGATTCTGATGTAATCTTACTTTAAAAAATGCAAGCTGTTAATTTTTCTACAGATACAATTATGAATAAATTCCGTCAGGTGGATATGCAATAGTTATTTACGGGCGAGTTCTGAAGGCCAGGAACCTTACAAATTAAAAGTTATTTAGAGAAATTAATGAGAATATTATGTATACATATATATATATATATATATATATATATATATGTAATTATTCCCCCTAGCATCCTTTTATAATTAATTCATTTTAATAATATTCAAATAATCTTTTAATTATTTGGGTCGAAACTAACACCCTGATCTTAATCGTAATCAACTAATAACATTACATCATAAATCAGTCAGAGCTGTTATTACAAAAATGTCACTTGGTCTTCACTTTCGGGTATAAAAACGATGTCTCTGGAAATCCCGTCTCTTTCTCTCTCTCTCTTCGTTCGTTTCTCTGTAGTCATGTAGCCGGCTGCTTTCTGTTGTGTGTTGTAGTTTCTTTGTATGTGTTGTGTCGTCCATGTTCATCATAATTAATATGCCTAGGTGTTTCAAGATATTCAATAAATTGGATTTACTAATCTACCACTCTACCTCGTCGATCTTTCCATAGAAAATGCATCAACATACAGGAAGCACTCACCACCGGCCACGTCCTATCCTTTGGTTCACTCCAGTAATAACATCCACTTGCCAAGGCGTACAATTATTTTTACCACTCGCAAGAAATATTATAGAAATAGAATATATGATATATATATATATATATATATATATATATATATATATATATATATATATATATATATATATCGGGTTCTTTAGTTATAATAAAACACTTTTTCCTAGCGTGTTTTGTTTATCATTCAACTAAAATATTCAAACTTCAAATATTTTATTTCCGTGATATATTTGAAAGAAATGCAATTAAGAACAGATTGAAAAACAAAATATTTTTGCAGTTAGTAAAATAGTATCTGCAACGATTTCTTAAAGTTATTTTTCTTACTGTCTTTAAGTGACATCTTTTTAATGTCATTAGTTTAAACCAGTGCTTCTCAAACTTTCACTACTGGCGACCCAGTTTTCCGCCATAATTTTATCGCGCCCCCCTTATACAATGATAATGCGCTTTAGCGCTAAAATTAGAATACGATCTTGGAAACAAACCGTAAAAATTAACAAGATAAGTATTAAATCTTTTATTTGTTACTTTTAAGTGATATTTATTTTAAGCAAATTACTTTTAAGCAATAGGATAATTATTGTTATTTTTCTTTCTTCTAATTTTTAAATTGGAACAAATTGCATATTTGATTAAAAATCTATTTCCTCCATCATCCATTTCTAAAAATATAAATGTCATTAGAAAAAGAGTTTTAGTCTATGTTACACTTAATCATATCCATCACATTTGGCATTAATATTTAAAGCGAGAAGACTTCAAAATGTTTTAACCCGGAAAAGCAGGCGCGCACTCGATACTAACGTTAATAATCGCGAGAGGACTGAATCACCCCAATGTTTGTTTGTTTTGTTTGGTTTTTTTACAATTATTTTTATTGCACACGATAAAAATCACAATTCCAGTGAACAATTTAGCTAAAAGAAAATATACTTGCCTACTTTCAAGGACTTTTCATTTTTTATTTGATAATTTGAGAAAAAAATCCATTAAAAGTGAACAAAAATGTTTCAAAGGTATTAACCTTAATAAAGAACACAAATCACAGAAACTTTTTAACAACATTACAGGAATGATAGTTGCAAATAAAACCGTCATATTTTGTTCAAATTATTGTAGTTTAGCTGTCCTTTGACTGTGAGCTCCGCGCGACCGCCTCCGTGTTAAGAATATTCAGTGTAAAAATATCGATGTTAGTTCTAATAAACGAATTGTGTAAAACACGTATTTCATCATTCCTTACATGTTTCAGAATACCCACCAAAATAAATCTTAGCTAAATCATCCTTCAAGGACGTAACTAATCATACCAATAAGTTCCTAAGTCAAAAGAGGATGACTGATGCAAATCTGCTTGCTGGGTGAAAAGTGAACAAGCATTTTTCTTTCTACATATATTGTACAGCATTTAAATAATAATAATCCGAGTGATAATTTTTTTATCTTCCTAGAATTTTTTTCTGGGTCTGAGTTTTGTTTTTTTCTGAAAGAGTAGTATTTTAGGCTCAAAGAAAATTTAATTAAAAAAAATCTCTCATCGTGCCATTACAGTACATCAAACAATATGTTTTTTTTTAAATTTAGTTATAGGATCAGATCGTTACTAAACGTATGGAAGTGAAACTTTTATTTCTGACGAAGTATTCGACAGCTGATATACACTCAGGAACATTGAAAATAGCGACCCAAGAAGGAAGCTAAGAAAAATCGCGAAACTTTCCAAATAAGTAAAGCGTAATGTGATATGCAAATGATCCAAATTTAGTGCCAATACGCATGCTCATACACGCCGAGGTGGCGCTACAATCAGGAAGAGATTGCTATATAAGCCAGCGCAAATTCGAAGATTCATAAACGTGACGATTACCCGCCGATTGTAGGACGACTTTGATAAGCGAAACATGCCAGGTAAACGTGCTAGAAGACATTTCTCACAGTTAAGCGAGTTTGAGAGAGGCCTGATCATCGGGAGGAAAACTGCAGGCTGGTCGACGCACCGTGTTGCTTGCCAGGTGGATCGTTCGGTGTGTGACGTTAGAAATTGTTGGGAGCAGTAGACACGAGAAGGTACCCACGCGCTGAAAACCGGGTCTGGAGAGACCAAGAAGGCCACGAGGAGAGATGATCAAATGATCGTGCGGCAAGCTCATGTGGACCCCACATTGACTCGTTCAATGATACGAGCAGACGTAGGAGTAGCAATTGTTCCACAAACACTTTTTCAGACACCTTGCAGAAGCAAATCTTAAATCCAAGAGACCTTTCCGTGCACTCCCTTTAACACCGGAACATCGGCAACTGCGTCTACAGTGGTGCCAAGCCAGATCAATGTGGAATGTCACAGATTGGCAAAAGGTTGTGTTTAGAGATGAATCCCGGTTGGTTTTGGGGACAGATGATAACCGTGTACGGGTGTGGAGGCGCCCTGGTGAGGGTACAATTCCCCACACTGTTCCGTCACACTACCCGCACAGCTGGTGTAATGCTCGGGGGGGCATAGCCTATGATAGCCGGTCCACTTTAATTGTGATGCGTGGAACCTTAACGTGCCAACGTTACGTTGATGATATTCTTCGACCCCATGTAGGACCTTTTTTAAATGGTCTCCCAGAAGCAATTTTCCAGCAAGATAATGCTCGTCCGCATACAGCAAGAGTTGCTCAAGACTTCCTACGTCATTTTCAGACTCTTCCATTGTTGGCCCGCTCCCCCGATTTGTCCCCTGTAGAGCACGTGTGGGATCAGCTAAAACGGCAGATGGCATCGTGTCACTCTGTACATGATTTTGAGTTGGCTGTTCAAGATTTGTGGGCCCATCTGCCTCAGGACAATATAAGGTTTATAGTCAACTCAATGCCGGACCGTGTGGCTGCATGTATTGCAGCTGGAGGTGGTCCAACGCGCTATTAAAGTTGCCCAGTATTTGTGTCGTTGCACACCCTGTATTTGTTTGATTGTCTTGTTTTTGATATCAAGTGGATCTCTCATCTGTGTCATTATGTGTATTAAATTTCATTTCAATCCGATGCTTTCTTCTTGGGTCACTATTTTCAATGTTCCTGAGTGTATATAAATTATATATCAGTGCAAATGCGTACTTTTCTATACGTCAGAAAGTATTTTGTTTACTTAGTACCAATAAATTAATTTTTTAAACCTTTTATTTCCGATATGCTCGCACCCCCTTTTAAGGTTATCACGCCCCCTAGGGGGACGCCCCACGGTTTGAGAAACACTGGTTTGGACTATCATTGCTGTAGGTCTTCGTAAAAGTTTTTTTTTGTTAAGTACTTTGTAATCTTAAACAAGAGTTAAATGACGATGGTGACTTTTGTTCGTGTACCTCAATATCATAAGATCCCTCCCCCTAAATTAAGTAATTGGATGTACAAATGCATTTTTATCATATGCATTGATTCTATTCTTTTTTTCATGATTGTACTTTACTGCATTTGGTGTTTGAATCTCTTTCACAATCTGTTAAATGACATACATAAGTAATGACTTTACAGACTGCGCTATGACGGTTCTCTTTTTGATTCTCTACAATCGGCTCCCTATAGTATTTTTTCTGGTAGATTGATTTATTGTTTATTGACTTCTCATATTGAAGTATCACAATGGTTTTTGGAGACATACCTCATAATTTAGAATACGTTTAAGTGACGATGAGCTGAAACTCCCCAACACACCCACTGGACTCTTTAAACCTTTGCAGATCAAAGTGCACCAACCTCTCCACATGGCCGACTTTCAAAAACAGCGGCCACAATGACCACTCGACTACATCAATCACCAGGTTTTTCTGAAACCAGTGTCTGTAATTGTTTTATTACTTGTCCAGTTTCTTCATTTAACTATATTTGAAAACTAAGAAGTACATATCCAATAGCATTTGTGTAGTTTTAGAAATGTTTTAAATCAGTCCCCACTAGTCTTTCCTTTGACAAAAATGCTTGATAACATTCCTAATCTAAAATATAGGAAACATCGCTTGTTCCCGTGTTCAAGCAGGAAAAATAATTGCGTAATTACTACATTTTTCAAAAATTTTAAAAACAAAATTTTGTATTTCTTTGGTTCTACTTTTTTACAAGTATACAATTGAATTATATTTTCTCAGTCTATAACTTTTTTTACACAAAATGCATATATATAACTCAAGCTATAATAATTCAAGTTACGCATTGTATAGTTTACTTAATCCCAAATATATATATATATATATATATATATATATATATATATATATATATATATACTGCTTTCTTGTAAACTTCCATAAAACCTTTTTGGATTCAATCCAGAGATGCCATGATGCGGGTTCCTTTTAACAACAGCTGGTCTCGTAGGGCTCGAGGGACCTTTGCCAAACCACATTTGTACCTAAAAAATGTTTTTATATTCATATTAACTAGCTAAAATATAAAAATCCTAGCTCCATATTCCATTTTATCTCGCTTATTTCAGACACTAACCGAAGTCGCTCGTATATTAAACTAGAAAATAATGACAGTTGCAGTTACAATTCCGTTATGTGTCAAAAGAACAATAGAAAGGAGCTTTTCCCCTGGTAACGTGTAAATGAGACGTTATTGCAGTTATTCTACACATTATCTCGCTAAACTTAATTTGGTTTGTATACAACTCCCACATATATTCCTTAAGTAATAATGCGTCTCGAACTCATTTTACTATCTACGTTAAGCCAGATTACTTTCTTTTTCCTTTTCTGGATGACATAGCATTCATAATTCACGATGCAAATAAACGGGAAACAATGCTTTGGTTTTATAAAGAAGAAAACTCGTTAAAATATACTGTACAACGTAGATATATGAGAAGTTTGATATTTCATTGTGTTAATGTGTAATGCATGAATTAACAGATAGAAAAATATGTACACAGTGAAGGTTCTGATAAGATGTATGATAATGTTGTATAATTCCTGTCATTCCTTATTGTCTTCTTAATAAAAATTACTATTTTCTTCCATTAAAATAATTGTTTTTTTTCCATCTGGATTAAAAATGGATTGATTCATAAGATGCCTAGATTACTTTATTATTTTTGAATACATGGGTTCTTCAATAAAATGTTATAATGAGGAAGTTATAATTGACTATTTTTTTTTTACTATCGACGCTTTTATAGATGCAATATGAGGGCCAAGCTGTGATGTTTGAGAAAATTAATGGTAGAGTTAAGTTAAAATATTAAATAATTTATTTACTTACATCACTGTTACTAATTAAAGTTTCTACATTTACATAGAAGTCATTCGTACAATTGATTATTTCATTAGATTAGAAAATGTTATTTGTGAGGAAAGAGGCAACACAACCGTTCTCTTATGGTAGTTTAAACGGACTGTCTCCCCTGTCGAGGTGGGACCGTTCGCTTTTGGCACCTCGAATGACACTCAATGTTACGGCTTGCGCGTGTCCAGCCGTTGGTTTCCTCATGACCTTCGATTTCGGCGTGGTGTTAGATGAAAACATCCCGCAATATTTAGAGGTGCACGTGTGCATAGGAACTTTGTAATGTTATCCACAAAAAGAAGCCGCTTTTGTATCTGTCACAACGAATGTAAAATAATTTTTCGAAAACGTCACAATGGACTTGGTAATTGCGAATCATGGTCTAGTGGCGAGGAACCTGAGCCACCAAGCTTCGAGACCACATCTGGACACAAATATATGATTTTTTTTTCTCAAGATAAGATTTGGATAAGAATTTAATTAGGTGTTATTTAAATAAAAAACTAGATATTTGAATTTAACATTATCATCAAAGTACAGTTAATTCTCATAAAGTACAATTTTTATTTATGCAGTTAATTAAAATACGGTCTCTAAGATGGTTTTAGAACCATGTGAAACGAAAGTAATAATAATAATAAATGCATTATTAAGAAATTCAAACTACATTCACTCAAAAGACAATATTTTTTGTAAATGTACTTTTTAAAAATGTTTCATAGGATACAATATAAATTGTTTTTAACATTAAATAATTATCTGTATATATGTGTACTATACTGCGTATTATAAGCATCTTAAGAAAATCTTGTTTTATTCATATAAAAGAAATATAACTGCATTATTTCATCTGAAAATACAATCCATTTTATTTAATAATATTATTTATCAAAAGACATATAACAAAAAATACACATAATTCAATTCTTTTCGAACTAATTGTAAGATCGTATTCAGTAAAAAATTAATATAAATTGTAAAGTAGGACAGTGTTGTGAAAGAAATTATAAAATAAGAATAAATATATTGTTCCGTATATCGGAGTTTGAAGATTTTATGCTTTCAGTCTCAAAGAGCAAGTCACTTTTTCAAGAACGATGGAAAATTATTGTCGAAAAACGATTCTTGAAATACAGGATAAAGTACTCAAATTCGCTTGATAAATGCCAGAAGGTCTTCACACCTTCTACAACATTTGGATACAAATATCAGTGTCTAAAATGAAAGTATGTTTAAGAACTATTCGCAAGCACTCTCTGATCCTATTCAACAGCCAAAGTAATAACTAATCGCGGCTCAGCTCTTCACGGTCAAATTAATACCAACCAATCACTAGTCAAAACGAAGCTAACTCAGCAACTTCCTATTTAGAGGCTTCACCGATCCTTCGAGAAGGATCCGCTTACGTCATAGATAGTGAAATGAGTAGGTTTCTCTAAAAATTTCCAGAATTCCTATGGTCGTGAGCTCACCAAAAATGGTCACCAAGTGGCCAACATGGTTAACAAAGTCACCAACATGGTCACCAAAAATGATGCCAACTTGGCTTTATAGCCTATATTGTGAGAAGTTTCCATTGAATCACCATTATAATGTAAGAAATGGTGTTGATTGCGAACATTACATTTTTAATATTAAATATATACAAAAGAAAGTTATGTTAACCTTTTAGACATCCAAATATTAATTATTTACTTTATTTTAGTACCCTTTTTTCAAAATTCGTAACAATTTTTATATAACCTGTAAAACAGTATGATGAGACATTTAAATATGCATTTTAATTGACATATACGTAATAAATTATATTTATTATGAAAAAAAATAGAGACGAAGATTGATTGTGAGTTAAACGTGTAAGAAAAATGAAATGTTTAAACTATAAGAAAGTATTATAATATGCAAATACATATATATATGGGGGCTGAGTATATAGACATATTAATAAACAAAGCTAAGTTTCTAGTACAAGAAACAAAAGCTTTTGTGTAAAATCTAACACACTTGAATCCATATTAATTTAGTAAAGCATATTAAAGTAACATTGGTAAAGCATGTAATCTTTCCTTTTTGATGTTGCTCAAAAGGATATCTGGTGTTTTACACACACATTCCCAGATATTACTTTCCTTTTATTTGTACTTTTTACTTCCATGTCTTCTTAGCTGCATCTCTTTTATGTTATTTTCCCAGTATGTTTATTGTTTTTGTTGTCTCGTGTCCCAACTTCAGCGAAAACAAGATGTTTAAAATATTGAACAAAAAATAAGTTTAGTGTGAATATATTTAATTTCGCAATATATATCTCGAAGATAACATTTACATAATAGTCTATTGATAAGTACATTTATAGAATTCAGATGCAAAACATGTTTTGAAGTTTTAAAAATAAATAATACAAATGGTAGAGTTATATTAAAAATGAAAAGATTTTGCATACTCTTAAAAATAATCCTTATTATAAGGCTTAGGACTCATGTATGAATAAGGATATTGAAAAACTTCATAATAGTTTACTTGATATTCTTTATTTAAGTTGATAAGGTAGTTAAGTTATTTAGGTTATTAAATATTCTTTATTTGAGTTATTTAAGTGAGTAAAATGCACACATATCATAAATAAGTTATTCAAATTACCCCCTGATGTAATTATTTACTTCTAGTACTAGAATAATCACACATAAACAAATAAAATAAAAACAGTATTGAAGTAATATTTATTGTATTAAAATTTTTTTAAATAAGTTTTCATATTTAAACTGTTACCTTCATTCTCTTCAAATCTTCATTACAATCTATTAAACTGCTTGCAGCTTTTCTAATTACGTACGTATTTCCGTACATTTTTACCCTAAATTAAATGAGTCGCGTCCTTTCGGTGACTTTTTCTCTGAATAATGTCAACTCAAAAGACCCTACATGTATTTCTTCCATAGTATGGAAGATGGGTACCTAAAAATATAGTGCAGGGGGAAATCGTAAGGCTGCGATAGCCCAGTGATCAAAGCATTGGATCACGGTAGGCATGTCATGAGTTCTAACCCAGTACCACTAAAGACCCGCCGTGTAGTGGAGCAATGCATGTTAAATATCTCAAGAGCTCAAACGTCCTCCCGTTGGTGTGGTGTGGTAGTTAGGAGAGAAGGTGCCAACTCAGGTGTCGACCTCGTCACTTGACTATGGTTCAAAATTACGAGGTCCGTCACCAAAAGCCCTCGTGTAGCTAAACAGTACGTCGTTAATATTCACTCACTCACTCAGAATTGAAATCGTGTTACAGGAGTGTGTGAGTGTTTATTACTGTCTCATTACTAAATAACACGGGAGATGTTAGTGACGGATCTATTAAGTTTGTACCTTGGTCAAGTACCGAGTATAACACATGAGTTGGCATCCGCTCTCCAAACTACCACTCCACGCTAATGGGAGGACTTAAAACCTCGACTGATTTATCGTGCATAAGCTCCTCTACACTGTAGATCTTCAGTCAGTTTGACGCGAAACTCCCGTTGTTTAGTTCCGAAGCAAGCTTGGTACTCATTTATCAACCCACTGAAGGGGTAAAAGCCAGAGTCGATCTGGCCCAGTACGGGGTTTGAACCCCTGACCTGTAGCGTGGAAGCGTGATACGCTAAATGGGCTTCATTGTAAAAACAAAAAAAATAGCAAGACAGTGCAGTATTAAGTACTACATACACGAGTTTGAAGAGTGTCCCATTGAAAGCATATAGACTCTGCACAGCCAGATTCATTGTTAAAATACCAAAAAAGCTGCATCTCTACGATTCCTAGCTTTCAAACAAAAAAAAAAGATAGAAAGAAAAATGCTGGGATAAAAATGCATGGCGTCAGATCCAGTTAACGAAAAAAAACTTTGAAAACTTCATCACGTGTGAGTTGTGCTTCCTCCGTTCATAAGATATGTGAAATGAAAGTTGCGATATGACGAGATTATGATCCAATCTCTCGTTAGACAATGACTTTTTCTCTATCCAGTCTTTTTAATAACTATATGCATGCTTTCGATAAAGGTTTATTTCCCATATATTGGATATGACAACATACATTATTTTTAGTATTTTTCTGGAAAATTATTGGTCGTTGAGGTTCAGTTCTTTGTTTTTTTTTATGGCATCTAAACAACGAATCTAGCTGTGCAGATTTTATCCTGTTTTTATAGAACAACCTGTATGCATGTATACATATATACGCACACACACACACACATACACACACACACACATATATATATATATATATATAATTTAGTTTGGATAATTCGATGCTGATGGAACCTAGAATTAGATGATGAATGGAATTAGAAATATTTGATTCCCTAAAAAGGGCAGATAAATATTTAGGCAAAAGTTTAACGACGATTTTTTTTGTAAACGATTCAGCACCCTCAAACAAGCTTTGGTTACCTGTTTGATAGTCCCTGTAGAACGAAGTTAAACGCCCTCTATTGGCTATATGTAATGCGCAATCACGCTGCATTTGTAATCATTTGCATATCTTCCTGACATGTACCCTCATGCCAAGTTTCGTTATGATTCCGCAATTATTTATTGGTGCGCTAATTTTTTTGTCCTTGAGTGTACATGATTTTTACAATGTATCTTTTTACATTATTTTGCAATTATTTAATAGAAAGTTTTACCACTTACTTTAGCAAAAATTATAAGTACGTGAGATATGAAGAAAAGGCAGATACCTAAACCAAGGATATTTAGAAAGACCAAAGTCATTCAAGATGGCCTTCACTCAATTTCGGGAATTTCCTAAATGAAAAAAAGAAACATTTCTCTCAGCCCTTTTATTCAGAAACATCGTTGAAATAATCATGCACTCCAGCTAGAATATTTCAAGAACTCTTTTTAGCGCAATGATTTAAGAAAAATCACCAAAAAAACTCGAATAAAGTTATCCTGAATTTTTCCTATGGTTTCAATGCAGAATTCTAGGAAACATGCAAAAAAAATTGAATTTCCCAAGTTTTAAACTTTAAAACTTTGTACACACACATGCACACACACACACACACACATATATATATATATATATATGAGATGTTTTGAATCAGAATCAGACTTAATTTTAAAAAGTAACTTTATTCAATCATTTCTACATCTCTTCTGACGCTAAGAGCAGAAAGGAAAAAGTACGCCACGGGATGTTATAATTGGGTTAACATTTAAAGCACAGATGCGATAAGTATTGCGGATTTTATTATTGTACTTGAAAGTTACTGCTGACATATAGGGCGATTAAATCTAACGCTCTGGAATTAGGCATGTTTATTGGCTAGGTGATATGTTCGGAAGAAATAAATGGATGATTGTTTTATACTTGGAGATGATACGAAAAGTGGGAGTTAAATTTAATTTTTAATCTAGCTTAATTAACCTTACATTTACCCCCAGATTTTAAAAGGGAGTCATGGCATGGGGTTTTTCTCTCTTTACAAGCTTAATCAATTTTCAACAAAAACAAAACAATACGTAACATCATTTGCAAACGCATATTACACATATAAGAAATATTTAAGTAATAGGAATACAAAAATCAAACTGCAATAAAATAAACGAAACTAAATCAACAAACCCAGTAATGACACTTCCAAAATATTAATTGATAAAAATGAATTTCGTACATATAACTGAAGATTAGCTTGTTCAAATAAATCTATTCGACATCTAGAATAAGAGCTCGTGTTTCCTCCTATTCCTTCATGATAATAGATTCGTATTATACTTAGCAGATAATGTATTCAAAAATAAATTTATATTGGAAAATAATATCATATCAAACAATAAGATAGTAAATATAAAAATACATGATATCATACAAATTTTAAAATAATAATTTTGTATAAAAATCTACTCTGGTGCCATCGTAGTAATACATTATAGTGTTACGCAAATTTTGCATGGATGAAATACATTTTTTAAAAAGATCAAAAAATATAGACACTAACAAAATTAAATTATTAATAATATGAAAATGGTGTACAACACAACTTATATGTACTGCTCAACACAATAAACAATATTTATTTCATATGCGTTATAAAATATAAGAATATAAAAATTATAAGAATATAGAGAGAGAATAAAAGAATATAAGAGTTATAAGAATAAAATAGTTCTTTAAATATTTGTGAGTCGGAAATGTAGACTCTCTTCTATCATCACCTTTAGCATTTATGTAAAATGGTCATTTTCGCTGTAACTTAACAATATCGCATGCAGTGTTTTGAATCTCTCCGTAACCTTCTAAGTATTCGTTTCTCATAGACAAAACTTTTTCTCTAACATCACACATTCACTAATATAAACTGTATCACACTACTAATTTAGAATACATCTCTCTGAGAAATCTACGTGTTCAACTCACAGCTGTTCAGGGATGTTAATAAGAAAACAATAAGAGGTGTACATACCAAACTAAACACATTTGTCCTCTTCATTTTCCAGACATATACAAAATTATAATGATTGTTTCTCCCTTATCCACTTAATAATATCCAAAAATATACTTCAAGTTGATAAATTAATTTAAATTTAGATAAGGAAGATTTTGAGAAACAGTGAATCCTGATATGTGGCCAGTACATCAAAACACACAATTTTAATTTGAAAAAAATTAAATTACATCCAATAAAGTTACTTATGAAAAAAAATACTTAACAAATTAATAAAAATCAGTGGAGAAAAATGAATGCATCATGACGTTATTTTTGTTTTTCATCAAAATCAATATCATTAGCATATTAGTACATTAAAAAGAGTCATTTTTCTAAAAACTTAATATTTTTCAAATTAAAACACCACTATCTATCTCATAAATGTTAACTCATTCTTCATTTTAAAATAAAGTAATGAGGAGTACATTAAAATTTCTCAAAATTTTGTATAATAAAACACATGCACTCTGCTTTCACAATCGAAAGTATAAACAATATCTCTTTTAACACAAAATATACTATGGAAAAAAAGTTAAATATCATATTATATTACTCTTCTTCTAAACGTTCTCTTCAGTAAAACTCAGGCACTTCTATGTCACTAAAATGAAAAGTAATAATTTCACTCACCTTTACTTCGTAACGGCAGAAATTTTTTGTGAACGGTAATCCACATGTTGTTGTCATTTGAATTGTACTAGTACAATTTTATTTATTTTTCTTTCGATGTTGGTCTTTCAACTTTTGCATTTGATGTTTTTCTTTCACTATTGTATTCGATGATGGTCAAATTCACGGTATTATTTTACAGACTTTCCGGCGAAGAATTTTTTTTTTAATTTCTCGGGTGTAAGGAGTTACGTCTTGGAGTCCGCAACTATTCTTTTTTTCCCCGCCATTAGAACGTTGTTAGTTTCATTCCTGGAAATCTGGCCTCTTCAGCAAAGATGTACGGTGCAGTCGGAATTCCATAAAATTCTCCATATCACTTCTTACGGTAGTCGGCGTTCGATTTTATTTTAAGATTATTTTCTATTAAGTATAGTTTTAAGTTAAGATTCGAAATTTACTCGCAGATAATATCCTGTTGGCTGTAATCCTGACATGTTTTGAATAAGAATCAGACTTAATTTTAAAATGAAATTTATTCAATAATTTCTACATCTCTTCTGAAGCTGAGAGGCAGAGAGAAAAAAGAACGCCAAAGTGAAAAAAATCTAAGTGTTTTACCATTTAAGCCAGATGTGAGAAGTACCTCTGACTTTATGATTATACTTGAAAGTTAATGCTGCCATATAGGGCTATTAAATCTAACGATATGGAATTAGACATGCTTATTAGCTAGGCCATATGATCGGAAGAAATAAATGGGTGATTAGTTTGATACTTGAAGATGAAATGAAAAGTAGGAAATAAGTGCTAGATAGGGAATTTAGTTTTTAATCTAATTTAATTATCCTTACATATATATACAAAATTTTATAATATATATACAGGCTGATTCAAAACTTATTGTTCAAATTTCTCGGGGATGCAGGGAATACACCAGGAAACTGATTTTACACAGGAAAGTATATCCGTAAATTAGTATGTAGAGTGTTTTGTGTGTGCTCAACTAGTGTACAGTTCAGCCGATCACTCCCGCTGTCATCAGTGTACAAGCTGACTTAGTAGTGATAGGATGAATCATTTTACGTATCAAAAGCTAGCAGATATGCATCTTGCTTATGGATGCAGATGGCAAAATCAGCCACAGAGCTAGTCAAGTTTAAGATGACCGATACCTCAATAAAAGAATACTGTAATATCAAATGTTTGTACGTATGTATTTCAATCTGTGTGGATGTGGTTCACTGAGCAGCAACACGCTCGATACGGGCTTAAGAAGCCTGATGTGAACTGCCAACTTCGAAGAACAAGTCCTTCAGTCAATACACCCAGGTCACCGGATTTATCACCCTTGGAGTTATTTTTCTGGGGGTCCATAAAAGATCATGTGTACGAGACCCCGTCTACAGTGATATAATTCTTATTACATGAATAGTGGTCGCAACAGTTATTGTCCGTGATATGCCACGCGTTTTGAAAATGTCCGGTGGCCAATGCAATGGCACTTTGAATCCTGTGTTCATATAAATGGTTGCAATTTTGAGCACCCATTGCGAATCTGTACTTTATCTATTTGGAATAAAAGTCATAATCGTCATAATTTAGCTATACTGTTTCCTTGTGTTGACTTTACTAGTCCATTTTGTTCATGTCAGATGACATTTGAGGACACAATTTCCTGTGTGAAATCGGGTTTCTGACGTATTTCCTGCCTCTACGAAATTTGAAAGATAAGTTTTGAAACATCCTTTTATGTATATATATATATATATATATATATATATATATATATATATATATATATACATATATATATGCATATATATATATATATATATATACATATATATATGCATATATATATATATATACATACATATATATATATATATATATATATATATATATATATATATATATATATATATATATATATATATATATATATAAATAAATCCCTCTAGTACCCTTTTTATTACTTCTTTCTACTAATATTCAAACAAACTTTAATTATTTGGTTTAAAAAATAACACTGTAATCTTAATCCTAATCGGCTAGTCCGAAATCCCTGTCCCGCCCATTCTTTCTAATCAGAAGTACTATTACGTAATAATCACGCGCTTGCACTGCTGGTATAAAGGCAAAAATCTTGTGTAATCACGCACTTTTGTCTGTTTGCATTCATCATGTAATCAGCCGAATGCCGCGCGTTCTGTGTTTGTCTTTGTCTGTGTTTGTGCCATGATGTTTGCTTCTTGTTATGGAAAATGCCATCCCTACTTTATTTTTATGTGTTTCCGGATGTGAATAAACTGGATTATTGATTTACATGAGTGTATCTTCGATAATACAGTACTCGCCCACTCGCCACGTCTTACAATTTTTTTTACCACTCTCCAGAAATATTATAGAAGCATAACATACACACATATATATATATATATATATATATATATATATATATATATATGAACTATGTTTTTAAAATAATTTTTTGCGCTTGCGTATTCATCAAATTCTTATTAACACACAGTAAAAAAAAAGAGATTGAGAGAAAGAGAGAGATAGATAATGTAGAAAGTTCCATTAAAGTAGTTCTAAACCTTTGAACATTGTTTCTCTTAACTTATTTGTAAAACTAAGGTGTTTTTGTCACTCTGTTCACAAAGACTCTTGCAACCCTTCCTCTCTTTAAAAGTCATTAGTAGCCAGGAATGAAAATATGTGCATCTTTAACAATCGACACTTATCGATTTTTACTTTAATGACTGGTCTTTGAAGTTGATCCATCAACCCACATTTGTCAACTCCTTCTTTAAAAGCCAACAAAATATTGAGCTCCACTTTCAAAAAAAGAAGTCCTTGGAAACTTCAGACAAAGTATTGAAATGTGGCTGGCGTTGACGCCTTTCAAACATATCATTTTCAAGGACATCTGCGAATTTATAAGTCTGGAGATTAAAATTGCTGGTTTTCAAGAAACCAGATCAATATCAGCACACGTTATAAATACATCCCCAAACTGCAGGGTCTTTTTTTCTGTAGAGCGTTTTTAAGTATATTTTTTTTAAAGAAAATGCTATAACTCTCTCAGTTTTAAAAAATGAGATATTTCGAAAGAAATTGATTCTTTATCGAAATTTAAAGGTAAAAAAAGACAGCGTACGTGCTTCAGCCTTGTTTGAAGCAGGACGAATTTATTTAATTGATTATTATTAAAAATAGTTCCGCCATCACTTTTTATGCCTTTACTTTTTCATGTATAAGATGAAAATATTCGTATTATTTTTAGTATTTAAAAAGAATAGTCATTTTAGAAATAACTATGTAGTTTAATTTTCTATGCATTTTAATTTTTTACTCTGTATTTTTTTTACTGCTTGGCCGAGTATTTTTATGCGTCTAGATTCGATAACAAGGCTGTCTTAAAATAATGTATTTGTTATTCTTCTTGCATACATGCACGCACTTATGCCTGTTTAAATTTATGATTATTGCTTCTTTCAAAATTATTTTTGACTAATTATTAATATTTATTAAGTCTATAAAGACTGCTGTTTAAAAATGTTTTTAAGTCAAAGCTAGAACTGGTAAATATTATTACAATTTCTTTTGTGCAGGTTTGAATTAATATTGTTGATCACGTCATACAGCACATATTTTAGTATTATCAATGAGCAGCTGATGTGACGCTGTGACGCGTGTTAAGGTGGCCAGTAACTTGGAGTAGCGTTCTGACGTGGGAAAAATAATGCCTCAATTTTATTTCGAAGTACAATAGGTATTACGTTTTGGGTATGTATGCCAGTATTGGTGGGAAGTGAAGGTTAGGAAGATGTTGTAAATATATGTATTTATAAATTTACTGTTTTGTTACTTTTTGAGAAAACATTTTTAACATGAATTGTGTGGGAAAAATCATGTCAAAAGAAAAGAAAAAGTGCAAAATAAGACTGTAACTGATGGTGAAATGGCAGATATGTTGGATGAGTATTTGAGTGGTTTTAGTTATGACAGTGGAAAGAAATTCTTTTCTTCCACAGACGGTTGCGATATTTTGAATTCGGAAGATGAAAATGACTATATTTACAGCTATAAATTTCATGAAGGATCACTTGAACATTCTTTATAGATTGTGTAAATATGATACATACATAACATTCTGTAATTCATAATTTGTAATAATATCATTGTAACTAGCTTGCACAAAATTCAAAATTCATTTGTTCATTCATATATATATATATATATATATATATATATAATTATATATATTTTGTGTTAGAGCTTATCAAAAATGTAAGGCATATTGTTATTTCTTCCGTATTTCTGTAACTTTTCTATGCTTATCATGCAGTAGAACGTTAAAATATTCTATAAGGAAATGGTTTTATAATACTTAGTTATCAGTGTGATACCTATGCAATTTTTTATGGATATCACACTGATCACACTGCTCAAGATATTACTAAATCATGCTTATCATAAAAGTAAGTCAGAAACTCTGGGAATAATTTACTTTTATGTCATGACAATTACTATCAATACAACTTCACATGACCGCATCAACGTGTTAAATCTAGCATATCATTGGATAATTCACTTATTAGTTCACGGAATTACTGTACTTTACATTCGACAACGGTTTACTTCCATAATATATGAAACGGAGAATTTAAGTAAGTGAGGTTACAAATTAAAAAAGCAATATCATCTGACAAATTTCTGTTCCGCAAAATTTCGTCTCTTATATTTCTAGCCACCGTTAATTTATTACATTTAAACAACTACCATGAAACATATATTCTTATGATAAATTAGAACTAATAGGAGTTCAAACCTTGACAGGCTTGAAGATTAACAACCCTTTAAAAAACAGGTTTCAAGCGCAAAAAATTAAGTTAATACTGAATTTTATGCAAGTATATAATCTCAGTTAATGAAGATTATATAAACTTCAGTCTTATTAATTCTTATTTTAAGTAGTCTTTTTGTTTTCTTTACAGAGTCTACCAAGTTAATGAGGCAGTTTCAGTAATATCTTCGCCGCATTTGTAATATCTGAATTGAAGTTTCCGCATTTATAACAAGTAGATTTGTTTATTTCTGTTGTTGCGATTCTGTAATTTTGTTATTGTTGGGTGTATTTGAGGTTATGTTTTATTTCTAGACAGAAAAAATCTGAATTTTAAAGTTAAAACTTACTAACCATTATTGTATCTTAATAGAAATTCTCAAGAGAATATTCGTTTTATTCTTTATCTCGGAAGCCCTCATGTCACGCAAAGTAAAGTTTTTATTTGTGATTTATACTACTGTTTCTAGAAGCTGAATTGCTGTAGAAATAGTTCTGAAAAAATATTGCTGAATGTTAGGGAGAAATTCTATTATTCTAATGTTCTTAACTTCTTTCAAAATTTCTCTTTAACTATTGTCAGTAGAGAAACTCTTATATAAAGTTACAAAATCCACCAAATGCTCAAAAAAAAAAAATTGAAAAATGGTTTCATCTAAACGACTACTTAATAAATATAAATTTCTGTGTATAATGATCTATTTTGAAATTTATTTTTCTTCTTCAGAAGTATGGTGGGAAGAATGACCTTTTTAAAGAACTTTAGCTTCGATTCTTGCTTGGAAATAAAGTTAGACAACTGATTTTGTTCTGTTCTTAGATTAAATCAGTGCTTCTCAAAGTTTCAATACTGTCAACCCAATATTGAATCACAATTTTCATCGCCCCCCATACAATAACGATGTACTGAATTCGATAATACGATACTTTGACGCTAAAGATACAATACGACTTTAACCTCTTCACCACCGACGTATATAAACGTCTCTCTCAGCCAGTGTGTAAATTGCCCCGGACGTATATATACGTCTATCCGAAATGTGTTCACTAATATCCATAAAATTATTCCGAAGATTTTGGAATGCAATAAAATGACTTAAACATTGTTTGAGAAGGATTTACCTATATTTCAGAGGATTTTCTTATTTTCCCTTTATCCGTCTCCCCAAATAGACATGCGTGCAATAGTAGCATTGGGGAGTGGATTGCATAACTTTTAATGAACAGTTAAGGGATTAATTATAAGCCGTACGTGATCCGGATAAGTGCTAATTTTCGCATATAATTTTATAGATAACCAACCGGTGCGAGCACTGGTAATTATTAAACTTGTTCGTAGCTTAGTATTGTTCAGATGATTATAAAGCACATATTGCAGTACTGATACATTTGTAAGTGTATTATATCAGTGTAAACGTACTTTTTTATTATTATGACAGAATGTATTTTGTTTGTTTTACTTTCAAAAAATTAATAATTTTTTGAAATAATTTTTTGTTTTCGACTTTTCACAATATGCTCGCGCCCCCCTTCTAGGGTTATCACACCCACCTAGGGGATCGCGCTCCACAGTTTGAGAAGCGCTGGTTTAAGGGGTGTTGGAAATCTAAAATCTTATTTTTTTTGACAATTTGAGATTTTTACATTTTCAAATTGTATAGATTTTAACCTTTTTAAAAATACCTTACTTGAACCTCTAGAGTATTTAGAAGCCCTTAAAACGTATTTTTAAATAATCGTTGAATTTGGGCCACGCCCATTTTAATGGCGAAAATTGTAAACAAATTACTTTGTTTTTGCTTAATAGTGTAACGACTGATATGAACCAAAACAATGTATCTTTTATTTTAAATTGAGCCTTTTATTTTTTATTTCCCAGCCGATTAGAAGTCTCACTGTATACTTTAAAATCAATTTATCTCAAAATGTAAATTTTAATGTGCGATGTACCTTTTCTGAGAAACTACTGCTCACAGGTATGTAAATTTTTTATGAATTATTTGTAATGATGTCTAATATATACTAAAATAAGCTTTTTTTAAAACACTCAAAAATTTAATTTTTACAAATTTTTTAAGTAAAAAATGTGTCAAATTTCGCAATGTTTGATAAAATATTTCATAATTTCTTAAAAAATTCAAAATTAGCTAAAAGCTCATTTTAGTATAATAAGAGAATTTTTTTTAATAGTATGAAAAATTTCAAGCATGTACATAAAACAGATTTTGAGAAAAGGTACATCGAAAACAGCCAATTTAACATTGTCAGTATAGAGAGAGAGAGAGAGGTTTCCTACACCCCTTAAATAACTGATAATAAATATAATAAAATTTCAAAGGATTTCAGTATCAATTAGTGTACTATGCTCTCCGATCATTCTGAATTATAATGAACATTATTTGAAGTAAATGAATTAATAGTAGCAATAGTTTCCACAAAGTGTTTAATTTCTAATTTTCGGTTTTAATACTGATTTATAATAGATTATTTTTTCCTAATATTGATGTTCATGATGTAAAACATAATCAAATGCTTACCACATTCTAATATTTCATAAACATGCGAATACGTGTAACAGTGATTAATAATTACTTTCCTTTCTTAAGAGTTTCCCACACATGCAAAGTTTGAAATAGTTGGAAATGCATCGGATCACGAAATATAACGATTTAATCATTGCACTCTGTGTTTTCACTGTTTTTTTAATTACTTTAAAATACAAAACAAACGGATTTTTTTTTATCTGAGAGAAAACAATTCTCATTTCGTAAATTGAAAATCTAAGTACATTTGTCTAAAAAAGCAGAGGATCACAATTCCCTTTCCTGCTTAAGAATTACGGCACGTAGTACGCAATTTGAAACAGTTATTGCTTAACGTCGAGTGAAAATTGGATTCAAACACAAATTCCAGGAATTGTCAAAGTATAGAGTGCATCATTCACTGTAGCTGAGGGAGGTTACTTGAGACTACTAATAACCTATCTCCGTGATTCGTGACCCTACGATTTGTTTAAACACGAAATCGGACTATTACAGCCATGTATCTTTTTCTATCACGACACTATTGAATGCTTACTAACAGGGCAGTTTTAAAACCGTATTAAAACAATAACAACAGAAAAAACTCTGCCTCTAAGAGCTCTGTGTAGATTATTTATTCAAGAGAAAAAAAATTTACAAATGTGATGAATTAAAAAGCAGTCACGTTTATAAAAAAGCAGATGGTGGAAACTTGTGTACTTAAAACATTCGTGACAGATGACTGTTCAGTGAAAAATAGTATGTTTATATACATACATTTTTTACATACTACCATACAGGTTGCCATGTTGCTTTTCATTTAAAGGGCACTGTTGTTGAACTGAAGGAATTTCCTACCGTGACAAAAAACCTATCCTTAACATTCGTTAACATTATTTTGTTGTCATTGAATTGATCGAATAATATTAAAATTTGGTTAAGATATTATTTTTAATATAAAAATATTATATATAAAAATATTAATATATAAAAATACATATTATTAATATTAAAATTTGGTTTGTATAAGAGAAGGATTCTCATTCAATTAATTATTTTATGAATTTTGATGTATATATAAATAACTTAGAGATTATTTATGTTGAAGTGAAAACTTGGGGATATTAAAAATGTAAAATGTCCATGATGTTTTGCTTAAAAAAAAATTAATTTGCATTATTAACATATCATTTGTCTGGTTTCCTACAAATGATATGTTAATAATGCAAATTAATTTTTTTAAGCAAACATCATGGACATTTTACATTTTTAATATCCCCAAGTTTTCACTTCAAACATAAATAATCTTTCAAGTTATTTATATACATCAAAATTCAAAAAATAATTAATTGAATGAGAATCCTTCTCTTATACAAACCAAATTTTAATATTAATAATATGTATTTTTATATATTAATATTTTATATATAATATTTTTATATTAAAAATAATATCTTAACAATTTAAAACAGTTATTGCTTAACGTCGAGTGAAATTGGATTCAAACACAAATTCCAGGAATTGTCAAAGTATAGAGTGCATCATTCACTGTAGCTGAGGGAGGTTACTTGAGACTACTAATAACCTATCTCCGTGATTCGTGACCCTACGATTTGTTTAAACACGAAATCGGACTATTACAGCCATGTATCTTTTTCTATCACGACACTATTGAATGCTTACTAACAGGGCAGTTTTAAAACCGTATTAAAACAATAACAACAGAAAAAACTCTGCCTCTAAGAGCTCTGTGTAGATTATTTATTCAAGAGAAAAAAAATTTACAAATGTGATGAATTAAAAAGCAGTCACGTTTATAAAAAAGCAGATGGTGGAAACTTGTGTACTTAAAACATTCGTGACAGATGACTGTTCAGTGAAAAATAGTATGTTTATATACATACATTTTTTACATACTACCATACAGGTTGCCATGTTGCTTTTCATTTAAGGGCACTGTTGTTGAACTGAAGGAATTTCCTACCGTGACAAAAAACCTATCCTTAACATTCGTTAACATTATTTTGTTGTCATTGAATTGATCGAATAATATTAAAATTTGGTTAAGATATTATTTTTAATATAAAAATATTATATATAAAAATATTAATATATAAAAATACATATTATTAATATTAAAATTTGGTTTGTATAAGAGAAGGATTCTCATTCAATTAATTATTTTTTATGAATTTTGATGTATATATAAATAACTTAGAGATTATTTATGTTGAAGTGAAAACTTGGGGATATTAAAAATGTAAAATGTCCATGATGTTTTGCTTAAAAAATTAATTTGCATTATTAACATATCATTTGTCTGGTTTCCTACAAAAAATACAGCAGTTTTGTATTTATGATCATCGATAAAGTTTTATTCTTAAAATTACATATAAATTTTGTTAAATATTAATGTGTCTAATGGTATAGTTTATTTAAAACAACACTTGGGGCATTTAAATTAGCTAAATTTATATTAACCGTTTCTTCAACTTTCATTTTTTTAATAAAACTATGTGTGTAAGATATTTCAGTATAATATAAAAAATAAGTTGAAATAAATTAGTCTTCTAATTTTAATATTACGTGGTGTAATTAAACTTAGGTAAAATAAACTACATAAAAAAGGAGAAAAGGCAGAGAAATATCTTCCATTTTGAGGCCTGTTCTTGAACTATTAATCGATAAATTCATATTTATATCTTTAGATAATTGTAACAAAGTCCAATCTTTTCAAAAGTAAGGAAGAAAAGCTACCTAAAATTATTTATATTCGTTTAATTACTTTATTAAAACTTTAAGTCTACCAAAATTATATGCCACATATATGAAGTTTTCAGTTTATTCTATTTTCATTTAAAATAATTAAATACTTACGAGTAAAACAGATAATCCTATTTTAAAGTTTTAATTGCATCTAATAATATTTATGTATATATTGTTATTCTAACAACGTACATAAGATGTAGCAAACTTTTAAAAAAATTTATTTTGCCGTATTCAGTATAACGTGTTGCATTTGTTTACAATTTATGCATTCAATTATTTTTTTGCGTTTTAAATTATGAAAATAAAAATAAATTTATACCAAATATATTCTTCCTAATAGCTTTGATTTTTTTTTCAATTTAAACCGCAAACTTATTCTACAGTATGGTATTTTTTGAATCAGCAACAGTAGTCAAACACGTTCATTATAAACAATATAAGTTCTCAACAGTTCGTTTACTTAAAATATAAATAAATATAAATTAAATATTTCATTAAAGGATCCTTTTATCTTCTTAATTAAAAAGGAAAAATTGCTAATGTTTAATATCGTAGGTTTCAGACACGGAATTTATTTGAAACATTCTTTTCTAACTATATTAGGGGGAGAGAGGGATACCCCTTTGCTCCTAACGGTGAACCAACCACCATTGGGCAAATTATACAGCTATTCATGATAACTGATCAATTGTAAAACTGTAATTTACACGTATTCTGTTAATTTACATGTGTAAATAAAGTTTTATCTTCTTGTGTAATTATTTATTCATCATAAAATATGCAAAAATTTACATCTAGAAGAGTTTAATGTAATGATATTATTTCCTGCTGTATTTATTGCACGATAAAAATTGTAATATTCACAAGCAACGTCGTTCCTTACAATATAATGGCGTTCCAATGAAAACTTGGCAAAACATTGGTGATACACAATTTGGCATCATTTTTGGAGACCAAATTTGGTGACATGGAGACCATAATAATTTTTCACCGCATAACCAAAAAACTTTTTTTTTATGTTTAGACATTTACATTTATACATTTGCGTAATTCTAAATATAATTTCCATCGAAAATTACTTTAGAGCGGCCAAAGTTGATATTTTGGCCAAAAATTTGAATATGTGAAATGAAAACTATATCTATCCCAGCACTGATTACTTGAAGTTGGTTTCTTATACCAGTGCTTCTCAAACTTTCAATACTGGCACCCCCCTTTTTTATCACAATTTTTGTCGCGCCCCCCTTATACATTAATAATGTATTGAATGCAATAATAATGCACTTTGACGCTAATGCTACAATAGGCGATCTCAATTATAAACCATACAAATTAGTAACATAAGTATTAAATTTTGTATACTACTTTTAAGCAAAAATAAATAAATAAAATAAAAAGATAATTATTATGTTATTTTTCCTTTCTCTAATTTTTAAATTGAACATATTGCAAAATGCGGTGGCTGCTTAGAAGACAAAATATAGATATCTGCTAAATATAGAAAAAGAACTCAGAGGATCAATTTCTAATCATAAGCATTCCTTATGAAAACTTTGCTTTGCAAGACAAGCCCATGGAACACATACGAGAGGGGTCATAACTAACTGTAGCAATAACTTACAAGGTCAAAGAGATTACAGCTGTAATATGCAGTATTTCAAAAATAATGACAGTGATGAATTTTTCATGTTCCTAAATTGTTTCGATTCTGGGTCTGGGATCTGTTTTTTCTCTGAAAGAGTAGTATGTTAGGTTTTAAAAGAAAGCGGAATAAAAAAATCTTTCATCATGGGATTACAGCAAATCAAATAAAAATTATTTTATTTGGTCATAGGGTCAAAGATAGCTAATTAGGTATTGAAGAAGTTTTTATTTTTGATGACTTAATATTGCGAATGCGCTTATAAATTATATCAGAGTAAAAGGGCATTTTTATTATGTCTGAAAGTATTTTGTTTTAATTCATTCCAGTAAATTAATTATTTTTTAAATCTTTTATTTTCGATATGCTCGCGCCCCCCTTGTAAGGTTATCTCGCCCCCCATGGGGGGCACCCCACGGTTTGAAAAACACTGTCTTATACCATATGATGTGAAAAAAAATTATTTAAAATGTGCAGATTGTACCTATGAATATTTGTTCAATAGCAAAAGCTATAAAATGTGTGTGTGGTTCATGTTTAGAAACAAATATCTCACACATGAAACATGTAATAGCATGCAACAAGTTCTTTTCCTGTTTTAATGTTATATTTAGTTCCAGTCATGCATTGTTTGCAACAACTAGAATAATTCTCTAAAATTTATTCTGTATTACTTGAAGACATTAGAATACAACACAAACAGGTAAATGTAGTTATTGAATTTTTGTTCTCGCATTTACACCTGTTGTACCAGGAAAGCATTTTTCCCTCAATGACAATTGGAAAATTGCTTTTTGTTGCGCTGTGTATCAGCAAATTGCAAATTGTTAAAGAATGTGTGTGTGCGCGCGTCATTTTTGACGCACTTTATCAACTCCGAATACAAGAAAAAAGTTTTTTAAAAAATGCCAAGTCAAAGGATTGGTGATCTAAGTGGTGGATGCTCCGCTGCTCTTTTTGCCAAGTTTGCAGAAAATAACAGGCAAACAATTTCAATACGTTTTCATCGCCAAGAGCAAAGTCAAAAAATGGGACAAATGGATTCCTCGGAATCTTCACCGCAGTCGCTAGGACGGTTTTACCACAAAAAGGATTTCAAAATAAAAGTTGCAAAAATCATAAATGGGGAACATGCGTATTATTCATTGTTATGGAAATTTTGAGTAGAAAAGTAAAAATAAATCCCTTTTTCGTTCTTTCTGGAAGGGCTTGTTTTCCGAAGAGACCACCGCGCAAAAAGCGAAGAAACGGAAAATATTTGAATGACGCTGGAAAGCACTTTTTCAGATTTCAAAAATAATAAAAGGCTATTTGCATACATCTTTAAATCGGAGAACGCCATTTGTTCCTTTCTGTTTATCTTACAGTAGCAAATAAAAAATACATTTGGAAGTTCAAGGTATAAATGCGCATCTTTATAACGGATGGTTGGTTTTTTTTCTATCCTCCCTTCTTTTGAGGGAGGGGGGGGGAGAAAGTTGTGTGGAGGAAAAGCCCCAAAGCATGGAATGCCACGACAGATAAGTAAATTTATTTGATGCAGCTGATATGACCGAGCAGTTAAATGACTTTTTTCTCTTTCTCTTGAAGTGGTTTAGTTATACAGGTTGGGTATAATCAGATTCAATTTTCTTTTCGCATTTTATTTTTACCAGAGAAACATGAACACAATCGTATTTTTAAGTACAGAGCTGTAGCAGTTGCGCATAAAAATAAGTACTGAATGGATTTCATGGACTGAAAAACCGCTTACCTTTTTTCTATGAAGATCAGTTATTTCCATATCTAATATTTAAAATAAATAAGCTCGGGTAAGTTTCTCGCATTTTTACTTATTTTCAGATTTCTCAGACGTTTGAATTTTTACTTTTCTCGAAATGTTTTTTTTTTATTTAATATTAATTTAGATGGTTATATCATATGGGTGTTGACTGATAAGTTTAAAACAATGATAAATATTAAAAGTTTGAGAAAGTAATCCAATTGGGGATATATCTGAGAGAAAACTATTTCGCATATTAAAATAAATTGTTGTAAGGATTTATTCGGATGACAGTTATAGCCTTCAAATTTATCTATGGGTCATAATTTTTTTTATCCCTCTATTAAAATTTATTCTTAATTGTATGAAACCATTAAGTAAGCATTATGTAAATATTATTAGAAATTTTAAAATCTTTTATTTAATAATAGAGTCATGTGCTTATTTTTTAAATGAAAAAAAAATGAAGAGTCTATTGTTTCTTTACTTAAACATAGGAAGAGGCCATCCCTGGTAATTTTATAAGAAGGCTAGGTGTTGTTTGTAAGTGGGGGATCTATTAGTTTTAATTAAATAGAAGGTTTAACCTGTTTATGTTATGTTTAAAACAGTTAAATGTGCATTATCTTTTTCTTACTGGTATTCTCCAGTGTACAATCTTATAATATATAATATAATTTATAGCATTTTATTATATAATATAATCATATAATACATTAAAGTTTTATATTATAAAAACACCAAAAATTCTTTCAAAAAGTGTAGAGTTGTCATTGCATATCTTGACTTTTGTATGAGTTGTGAGAAATAAAAAATCACGGGGTAAAGGCAATAAGACAGCCTTGATTTCCTCTTTAAGAACGAACGCACTCTGTAACGTGTATGTTGATCAGAATAAGTATTCAATTACCAAAAAGTGTTTTTATAATAAGCATTATAAAAAAACTACATGTTCGAAAGGAAAATGATGAAATTTTGTCTCGTTAATGTTCTTGATAGTTTACATAAACCTAAATACAAATTAAACAAGACGGTGGTGATTTTTGTTAAAAAAAACGAAAGGGATAATAGTAACTATTCAGAATATACACCTATCATTTTATGTGAATTACTTCGATATATAGCAGTCAATTCTAACACATTCCATTCATGTAAAGTGAAATAGATGGTTATTTTAGCACACACGCTCATTTCTACAGTTACTCTTGATTTTACATAACACGTGCATGTTTCTGTAATGACTTGAACGTTGGACATAAGTAAACAAATTATACGATTTATGACTTTGTCTACAAAATCAGGATAGCTCCAACCAAATCTGACTGCACCGAGCCAAAGTATTGTATGACTCTTGCATTACATATTCTTAAACTGGTCTCTCAACTAGCATTTGGGCTTGAAAATGTTGAATTTTGCTTTCATTCCCCACGATATCCATTGTCGGTATGCTCAATAGCCATTCCTACGGCTCTGAAGTGTTTGAGCATATTGTCTTCCCTTACCGTGAAGGCTTACCTGCTGTCAACTGGACAATGTGAAACCACTCAAAGCTTGCACAGTTCAGTAGTTCTGCATTTTTCGTTAGGTTGTACTGTTATTTTAACAAGCTAGTAATCCTGATATGTTTCATATTGAACACATATGGTCAATGATTTGATGCATCCAACACTACCACTTGTTACACCAGATGAACTCTGACAACGTGTGGAAACAGTATGCATTTATTTATCCTAACAGTATATGCAAAATCTTTTTCAGTGCTGAGACACATTGTAGTAATTATTACCGGCCACATGGTGGGGTTAGAGAAAATGGTAATTTCCAATAGCTCCGTAAGTTAAGGTATCCGACTACGTTCGGGACCATGATTTTGCAAAAGCGTATAAATGGATAATATCTATGATATTTAGTGTCACTTAGAATAGAAAATGTATATAAAATTGTTTTAAGAATAGTATTACAATAAAAAATTATATAAGTACAATATTTTGACAAAACATTAACATAGGATGACCCATTTTAAAAACATTCTCTTTTGGTGAAAATTGCTTCTATTATAATAATATTTTGTCGGTATATAGCTCAGACCTCTGTACAGAGGATGAACTAGAATGTTTGAAATATACAACTTAGAAATGGATTTATCCATATTTTACTATAACAGGGAGAATAAATTTTAAGAAAAAAACGCCGATAATAATTTCAAATGTTTGTAACTCTGAAAATAATGTGAATTTTTCAAAAATCATAGTTGAGCCTCTGTACAGTGGTCTGAGCTATGTACAGAAAAATATTATTATAACAGAAGCATTTTTCACAAAAGGAGAACATTTTGAAAAAAATATTATTCTAAGTTAATTTTATGCCAAAATATTGTATTTAAATAATGTTTTTGCCAAAATGTCCGTAAAACAATTTTATATATGTATTATAATCTAAGTGACACTAAATATCATGAAATTATCCATTAATGTGCCTTTTTAAAATCCCGAATCCGAACGTAGTCGGATAACTTAAATGGTATAGTTACATCAATTATTTTTTTGTTTTTATTTTATGCTGTTTGTTAATTGAATTTGTTTCTGACATTTTCTGTAGTATTGCCTGTAATGTTAAGAATTTTCAAATGTGATTTGGCAAAAGCCCAACGAAGGATGCGAGTATTAACATGATGACCCTTTCCAAAGGAAAACCATTATTTTTATTTCTAAAATTATTCGTTTTATTCTAATGTCTTTATTTCGTTTTTTTTGACATCTCACAGTACTATACCAATTTTCTGATTGAATAAATATATATCAAGACAAAACTTACTCAACTTAACATGAAATATCCATCTTAATTTTCTTCAGAAAAATTTGCGTATGTGGCACAACAAATTTTCAAGAGTGACCAAAGATGATGCCTTTTTTGTAATAATCAAACTATAAAAGATTCGAATGGTAATATTGCTGTAGACGTAAATAATATTCTAACTCTGTATGAAAATTATAGCACTAACTTGAAATAAATCAACTAAATTCATAAGATTATATTTTCGCCAACGTAGACAAAATGCAATAATACACTCATCTGTCCTTGAATGGATTTTTATCATTAAGATAAAAACGAAGTTTGTTTATTTTTCGACTGTATTCTCTTGACAAATTATTTCAATGTTCACTTGATAAACACTAATCATTACTATTTTAGTATACTATCAAATTTTCAATATTATCCTAGAAATTAGATATAAATTGCATAAACTTAAGCATTTCTTAAGTGTAACATATGTGAAATTCTGTCAATTTGCCTACTTTTTTTTAAGAATATTTTAAGGGGTGTTGGAAAGCTAAAATCTTATTTTCTTGACAATTTAAGATCTTCACATTTTCAAATTGTATAGATTTTAACCTTTCTAAAAATACCTTTTTTAACCTCTAGGGTATTTAGAATCCCTTAAAACGTATTTTTAAATAATCGTTGAATTTGGGCCACGCCCATTTTAATGGTGAAAATTGTAAACAAATTACTTTGTTTTTGCTTAAAAGTGTAACGACTGATATAAACCAAAACATGTATCTTTTATTTTAAATTGAGCCTTTTATTTTTTTATTTCCTAGCCAATTAGAAGTATCACTGGATACATTAAAATCAATTTATCTCAAAATGTAAATTTTAATGTGCGATGTACCTTTTCTGAGAAACTACTGCTCAAAGGTATGCAAATTTTTTATGAATTATTTATAATGATGTCTAATATATACTAAAATGAGCTTTTGTAAAAAACTCAAAATTTAATTTTTACAAATTTTTAAGTAAAAAATGGGTCAAATTTCGCAATGTTTGATAAAATATTTCATAATTTATTAAAAAATTCAAAATTAGCTAAAAGCTCATTTTAATATAATGAGAGAGGTGTAATTTAATAGAATGAAAAATTTCAAACATGCACATAAAACAGATTTTGAGAAAAGGTACATCGAAAACAACCAATTTAACATTGTCAGTATAGAGAGAGGATTCCAACTCCCCTTAAGTCTAAGAATTTATTTATTTGTAAAAATTTTTTGGTATACATATAAATATATAATGCATACATAAGGTATATGAGTACTCATATATAATTTAGACGGTATACTTTTGTACATTTTTATTTAAAATAAAAAAATGATAAAATACAGGAAGTATGTTAGGTTTACTACTATTATCCTTCCTTTTAAATTACAATTCAATTGGGATCTGTACTTTCAACATTAACTAAGACGATGTTATTTGAAAGAAATAGAAAAAAAAACATACTTATTAATTTATTTTTAGTTATTATTTTTTTTTATTCTCAGCTCTATTATATTTAGAACATGTTCCCACTTGTTTACTTTCATAATGTTATATTATTTTGAATTTGCATTGCACAGAGTTTGTGTAATTGGCCGTTGCCAATGAATTTAATGATTTAGTGCCACATTTAAGTAAAGAAGACAATAACTACTTAATTCCACACTACCCCAAGTATGGACTTTAAAGCCTTGTCATAGTTAACACCCAGAAGCCAGTCATTGAACAATATAATCTTAGGTAGAAATGAGCAGGGAGGTCTTGCATCTTGGTCATAAAGACATACATTTATCATTTAGTTTAATTTAATCACTTTTAAGGAAATTTTGCATTTATTCCAGATTATTCATCTATGGTCTTGAAGGATCATGTTCTGGTGCCACTGAAGAGCCCACCACGTAGAAAAGCTAATGTACGTTTAATCTGTTAAGCGTCAAAGTCCCCGTGTTGGTGTGGTTAGGATGTTTGAAAAGTGAAGGGGGTTAGCTAAGGAGCAGTCTAGTTACTTAATTACTTTTGAAAATTATGAGGTATGTTGCCAATAGTCCTAGTGTAGCTTCTTATTATGACGTTAATATATATAAATCAATCAACCACAGTTCAGTTTATTTTTTTCAAAATTCATAACTGGTGGAAACATTTTTATTAAACTTTAATACTTCATCCAAAATAGAAAAAAAAAATCACCTTTAGTAAATATTGCTATGTGGATCAATTTTATCTAATACATCTATAAAAGGGAGATTTACTAAGTAAAATCTTATATGCATATTAAAAAAAATAGTAGAGCGTTATTAAGCAAAGATTTTGTTGCATAAAAAATAGTGAATCCGTTATGTATCTCCATTTATCATTTTGCATTCAAAGTATTAGCGCTCGATACAACATTTCTCCTTATTTCTTTTTGAAAAGAAATATTATTCAATGTAATGATTCAAAATTTAAAGACTTATAAAACAACAATGAATATTTTTAAAGTTCATGGATTTTGAAGATTTAAGAACATGGTAATAGGAGAAATGAAATATTGAACTTTCAAGAGGAAATTATCCGTGACAGATAATTACTACTGGGCGATTTGTTGATAACTCCGCTGAGGAATCAATCTCTGACAAATCTTCAGGAACTTTTCTTCAGAAAGAAGTTTCAAAAGCTACTTTTATCGATTCTTGTTTCCTCGCTTTTCCTTTTTGAATTCAATTTTCGGTATGCATATCGTGATTTTCTGGTATTCTAAAAACGAAGGTAATCATGTTTTTCGAAATATTTTTGCTAAAATATTGACAGACGCGAATAGAAATCTTTCCATACATATTTGGAATCAGATAAAAAAATTCGAGGTTAAGGTTTTAAGAAATGATAAATAACTTTTCAAATGCATTACCTAAATTATAATGAAGCGTTTTCTGCGGTCTGCATAAATCAGAAATTTCGAGTAACATTGATTTTCCGGAAATTTCATTAAGGATATGGGTTTTTTTTAATAATCTTTACTTAAGCATGTAATTTTTTTAATTGATTCTCTAGATTATAAACCAATCTTTTTGATAAACATTTTTTTAGTTACTTATTTTCATTAGAATGCTTTCTAAGATAGACATACAACATTTCCTTATAGCTAAAAAGAATTATTGCTGAATTTAAAGTACATCAATATTAATTCCCTACAGCATTTTAAATATTATTTGAAAATACAAAAATAAAATTTAATCTTTCTTTTAATTAAAAAGAAAAATATTCTGTTTTTCAAATTTTATCTATTATACCTCTGATCAAATAGTAATTTACTATTCACTTTATTTATTACGTTTAGTTACATATTTTAATTATTATTTTTTATTATTTATTGCTTTTAATTATATATTTTAATTAGTATTTTTAATTATTTTTATTTTATTTATTTATAATTATTTATTTTATTTATTTTTAACTATTCAATTCTTAAAAAAATACCATTTAGTCTTACTTAATTATAACTCATTAATTATTCAGTCTTAAATTCACAATTAATTCATTTATTTAATTATACTTAATACTTTCAGTCAATTGTGCGTTTCTTGTTACACATTCGAGGTATTAAAACATTTGAATGTCGCAGCAAATCTTAAACACAAATTTCTTTTTATGGTGATTATTTTGTACTGTTTATTATTGATAATTTCTTTCTCCACATTTGTTTCTGAATTTCTTTTTTTATTTGTTTATTTATCATTTTTTTTAACTTTCTGCTTTTTCTTGTTTATCAGGTTGTAATACTGATTTGGTTTCTTTGGTTGCTGCTTGGTTGTAATTTTTAATGGCTTTGACGGCGTACAACATTTACATAAAAATAAATTTCGAAAGCTTTTAAATAAGCAAAATTTAATAACTCACTACTGAAAATTATGCTTGGGTTACAACCTGAAACACTACATTAATTTATTGATAAACCTTTATTTTTATAACACCTTTTTTTTCTTCTTGTAGTAATCTTGTTTGATTTCTTTAGTTTCAGTTTGGTTGTAATTTTTAATAGCTTTTACTAGCGTCTAACCTTTGCATAAAAATAAATTTCGAAAGCTTTTAAACAAGCAAAATTTAATAACTCACTACTGAAGCTCATGTTTGGGTTACAAACTGAAACTCTAGATTATTGATAAACCAACCTGAGCTACTCGTAGCGTGAGGAACCGCCATCTTTAACGTAATGGCACACATCAATCTCCAAAGTAACGTAAATTATGGTAACTTAAGGGGAAAATTAGGGGAAACGCCTCTTCTAATGATTGTTCATTGGGATTGCTAACCCTAACCACACCTCAACAATAAGACAACTTTTTAATCATCAACCTCCCCGAGTAAGTGCTTCAAATAACAGTTTTCAGGTTCAATTATTTCATTAAGCGAAAATTGGTGCATAAATTGTATATGAATAAAGAAGGGAGTTTGCTAGAGAAAATGTTCTATCTTTTTATCATCAACGATAATTATTTACTTAACTTTCTTCTATGGTTATTTGTAGTGACCATGAGTCATTAGAATAGTTATAGTTGCTTAAATGTCAATGAGCCTCCATTTGGCTCTAGGTTTCAAATTTTGTGCTTTATTTTGATACCCTTTCAGTAAGGTTAAATGATAGTTGCCGTAATTTCTTTTTTTTAAAGTCTTAGGCAGATAGTAGTTAATCAAAATTTTGAGAGTAAATCAATTAAGGAAAAAGTACTTAATTAAATGTGAATATTTATTGAAGTATGTGAAAATATATGTTGCATGTGTTTAAAAACAAATACCGTATTTATTTAAATTTAAGCCACCATCGATTAAGCCACACTCTAAATGCTCAACACCTTTTTGATAAAAAAATGAAAACTATTGTAAAATGGTTTATTGATATCTGATATTTATGAAATTAAAAATAAATAAATAAATGGGAATAAAAAGAAGTGAATATATATATATATATATATATATATATATATATATATATATATATATATAATTTATTTTACAGGCATTACAAACTTATAACTACATACGGGAACCTGTAATTACTCTAATCGTCAATATCATGTTCAATTTCCCCATCCAATGAATTTTTCAGTCTTCGATTCTAAGCCACAACTGTTTTTCAGTAGCATTGACATTGGTAAAAAAGTGTGGTTAAGTTCCAATAAATACGGTAATACCGTTTGGGGAATAAAAACCAGTAACATATATATATAAATATTTACTGAACAATATACTTTAAATATAGTTACTATGAACTTTTCCCAGGGTGTTACGTCACAATTTTGCTTGAGCATCGATAACAAAATGCTACGTATAGAGTGGGATGTTAATGAACCAATACATTGCGAATATTTTTAATCCAACTAAAAGTTTCTTTGTTGGTTTATGAATTATAGTTTAAAAAAGATATCGCTTTTGGTCAACAGGAAGTAAATTTTATTTCATCAAAATTTCAGGTCACACGCTAATTTGGTGACTTACAATAAAATCACAGAACTAGACTAAAGATTTTTGTATCATTAACCCTACTCCCCAGATTTAGCCCCATTACCCAACCCCCTGTTTTTCTTCTTCTGTAAATTGTTTGAAGGACAAGAAGAAATTCCAAAACGAAACAAGTCTAAACTAAGCACGTCGAATTTTCTCCTCCAAAAGTCCAAAAATGCGTTTTCTTCTTTTTTAAAAAAAATTAAAACCACAAATTAACAGTATGCAAGAACGTGGCCTTAATCATGTAAATTATATTACTCAGGAGATGTGTCCAAAAGGAGTTTTTTTAATTGTATTCCAAAAAAAGACATAACTTTCTGGTAGATTTAATATTTACGTATTATGTAAAGCATCTTGTGCAAAATATCTTTCTCCTTAAATAATATTTATTAACAGTCGGAATTTTTTAAAAGTATTCCTTAATAAGATTCAACAATCTAAACCTCTGTATGCGTTTTGATAATTTTCCATGTCCTTGACATATAATAACAATAAAGAAATATCGGGAAAAAAATTTCGAATTATTTTCAATTATTGGCTGCGTATAAAATACTTGCATTTATGCCAATTTAAATTGATGGATTCTGGATTGTCTTAATAAAAATGTATCATAAGTTTAAAGATTTTGATATCAAGTATTGCAAGCACATTTGGATATCTATTACACATAGGTAGTCTGTAAACATGTAACTGCTACCATAGTTTACGTTCAGAAGCTAGTGCTTGAAAGGTACGCAAAATGTCCAGCAAATTTAGTGAAAAATATTTTAATTTTACATAGGTTTTCAAAACAATATTCTTGCTCTTGAATAACTTGGATGAGTCTTAAATCAACGCTGTTAATTTTCCAGACAGTTCCTGCTTTAATTGCTGACACATGCATTACCATTTAGAGAAACTTCAATCTTTGTGTTCTAAGCATAAATACTGCCCGCTTTAAAGATCAGACAAATGAATGCGTATTGTGGATATAATACTTCACCCCCTCTCTCTCTTTTTCCGTTACCAAATTCAAAAGCTCTATCACCAAAATTTTATTCATTACGAATATACAATTTTTTTTTCTAAATTGTGTTTTCAATGTAATTTACCTTGCTAGAAATGTACATAAAATTCCTTAAAGTTATTTTTTATAATGCATAAAAATATATTTTACCAAAAAAGAACATAAACTGTACATGTTTTTATTTAATATTTTATTTAGTGTTCCTATAAACTAAATATCGTATTAAATGCATGAACTTTTTGCATTCAGAGGAAATACTTTAGAGATAGTAGGAACAAAACAAAATGAATAACTAACTATAAATTTATGGTTTAAATAAATAATTTTCACTATTATTTAATTGTGTGTGATTTTGTTAAGTTGAAGTTTATGAAATATTATTTTTCTTGAATGATTTTTTTATTAGGGATTTCAGTTTTTTATTTGGAAATACTTTTTAAGACTTTTAATTAACATAAATAAGTATTGTAAGACAAAATTTAAAATAAGCAAATAATTTTAAAAAAAAAATTATTACACAATTTCTATATTAGAGTAACAATTTTTTCAATTAAACAATAAACACTTATTAATTTTTTGTTGTTGTTTCAACACATTAAGAATATATATATATATATATATTTGTAATTCAATAAAGTGTTCACACACACAAACAAACAAAAAAGCTAATCAAATAAACTATAGAATGCATTTTTCAGTATGAACTCCAAGTCATCTCATTACAAACGTTTCTAAATTGAATCTTCGTAGTTATTCCACTCTATTTTAATAATCATTTACTTACTCTTTCTCTGGTAATACCCATAATACATTGCGACGAAGCAAAAAAATCCAAAGATCAAGTGTGTACTCAGATCAAATACATTCAACTACTTCACTGTAGCAGAAAAGTATATTTATCCAATATAATTGCTTCTTGTTACATATCCGAAGCATTAAAAAATTTGAAAGTCGTAGCAAATCTTAAACACAAACTTCTTTTATGGTGATTTAAAAAAAATGATTAAATGGACTTCAATACTTATCAAGACAAAATAGTTAGAACAACCTGTCTTGATAAGTATTGAAGTCCATTTTAAATCTCATAAGTTTATATTCATTCACTATTATTTGCAATGCTTTCAGACTAACGACGAGAAATCGAGCGGACAAATGCTTTCTTCTGCTACAGTAATGGATTGGGCGATCTGAAACTACACTTATTCTTTGAACGCAATATATTATGAACATTGCAGAGAAAATAAGTAATAGAGTGGGCCTTCCAACAATGTGACTGAGTTCCATACTGAAAAATGCATTCTATGGTTATTTCTGATTAGCTTTTTTGTTCGGGCTGTGTGTGTACTATTAATTTACAAATATATATATATATGAAGCTAACAACACAAAAAATTAATAAGTGTTTGATGCAATTGAAAGGAATTGTTGCTAATATAGAGAATTGACAATGATAATTTTTTTTTAAATTGTTACAACTTATTTTCGTCAGTACAATACTTGTTTAATGTTGATTAAGGGATGTAGAAAGTAATTTTCCCAGTAAAGTCTGGCAAAAGATCGTTCAGAAAATATAGGCTTCAACTTAACAAGATCACACACAATTAAATAATGGTGAAATTATTTATTTAAACCAAGCAAATTCTCAGTTAGTTATTTGTTTCTAAGTACCCTCTCTGAATGCAAGTTCATGCATTAATACGATATTTAATTTTATAGGAACACTAAATAAAATATTAAATAAAGACATGTACACAGTTTATGTTCTTTTGGTAAAATGTTTTATGCATTATAAAATAACTTTCAAGAAAACATAACTGCATTTACAGCGAAGTACATTGAAAAACACAATTTAGAAAAAAATGTATTCATGATGAAACACGGTGATAAACTTGAGCGGCTTAACGAAAAAGGAAGGCAATGCTATCCCACAATACATTCATTGATCGATCTTTAAAGCGATCTTAATATATTCTCTTAATTCTAAAGAAGACAGTTTCTCTAAATATTGTGCATATTGTCTGTACTTTGAGTATTCTCTGAAATAACAGCGTTGTTAAGACTCATCCCAGGCTAAGTCTGGCTGTTTTGAAAACCTATGTAAAATAAGATATTTTCACTAAGAACTGTTGCGTACCTTCGAAGCACTGGCTCCGGGCATCCGAAACTATGTTGGCTCGGTGCATATGTTTTTGAGCTTTACTTTGTATTGTGTAGATGTCCCAGATGTTAACTTGCATACTGATAATCAAAAAATCTTTAAACCATGATTACATTTTTGACAAGACAATCAGGAATCACTCCAGGTAAATTGGCGCTAAATGCAGTGATGCGCGGCCAATAATTGGCTCGAAATTTTTTTCACGATATTCCATTGTTGACCCTGTCGGGACATGAATAATGGCGCCCGCATGCGGGTAGTGCTGGAGATACTTTTAAAAAAATTTCAGCTGTTAACAAATGTTATTTTGGGAAATATTTGCGCAGATAACATATTTCAATAATCAAATCTACCGAAAGTTAATGATACTTTGAATAATTAAAAAACTCGCTGTATCTCCCACAGTAATTTACGTGATTAAGGCACGATTCTAACATACTATTGAGCTGACGGTTTAATTTTCAAAAAAGAAGAAAACGGCTCGATGCGTAGTTTAGACTTTGTTTCGTTTGCACAACTGTTGTCCTTCAGAACAATTTTGAAGCCAGGTAATAATTTAAATGGAGTAGGGTTAATGTGCAAAAAATCTTTTAGTCTGGTTCTGTGTTTAAGTCACCAAATAACGTTGTGATGAAAACTAAAGGGCCACTTCCTGTTGACGCAAAGCATATGCCGCAAGCTTATATTGCCAACAACTTTTTAGTTGAGTTAAACTATTCGCCAATATATTGTTCATTAACATCCGCTCCTGCGTAGCGTTTTGTTATCTCAGCAAGACGCCCGGGCGTAACACCCTGAAGGCCATGGCTGCTATATTTTTAAAGAGAATATATTGTTCAGTAAATATTTATATATATGTTACTGATTTTATTCCCAAACTGTCAAACCGCCATCGGAACAACCACTACCAGTCAATGCTACTGAAAAACAGTTACGTGGCAATCGAAGACTGAAAATTCATTGGATGAAATTGAACATGATATTGACGATCAAATATTTAGGTTCCCATCAATAGCAAGTTTGTAATAGCATAATATAAATAAATTATTTATATATATATAACAATATATATATATATATTCATAACTTTTATTCCCATTTATTTATTTATTATTTTTAATTTCATAAAATATCAGGTATCAATAAACCGACGCAATAGTTTTCATTTTTATCAAGGTGTTGTAGAGTGTGGCCGATATTGGCTTTAAATTTAAACAAATACACATTCATTGTTTTTAAACACATGCAACATATTTTCACGTAAACTCAATATATTCGCATTTAGTAAGTGCTTTCCTGGTATTTACTCTCAAAACACGATTAACTACTATCTGCCTAAGACACCCCAAAAGGAAGTATTACGGCAACATCATTTAACCTTACTGAGTATCAAAATAAGCACAAAGTGAGCAAATGAAGCTCGTATTTCATTAACAATATGGCAATGACTCATGTCACTACAAATAACCATGGAAAGAAGTTAAAGCAAATAATTATCGTTGATGATAAAGATAGAACAGCAAACTCCTTTCTTTATTCGCTAGCCATGAACCAATTTTCGCTAATGTGAACACAACTGTTATTTAACGCCTCGAGGGGTGATGATTAAAAGGGCAATTATTGATTGAGGTTAACAGTAATCATTAGAAGAAGACGTTCTAATTTTCCTTAAGACCACCATAATTCCCGTTACTTTGTGTGTGTTGTTGATTCCTCACGCTACAGTAGCTCAGGTGGCATCAATAATCTGGAGTTTCATGGCAAACATGAGCCTCGTAGTCGGTTAACAAATTTTGCTGTTTAAAAGCTTTTCGAGGCTATTTTGCTCTGGGGGATGAACGCTGGTAAAGCTATTAAAAGAATAAACTGAAGACTAAAGGAAATCAAACAAGAGAAAAGGTGGTATAAAAACCAAAGGGTTTATCAATGGGATTAATCTAGCGGTGTTTTCGGGTTGTAACCCAAGCATGGTTTTCGGTAATTGACCAATTTAAAGAAGCTTTCGAGAATTTACACATGTAAGTGTTATATAAATCAAAAACCATTCAAACCCTGACCAAGCTTATCAAGCTTCAAATCAATATTATGAAATAAGAAAACGAAACCAAAAAATGATAAGTAAACAGAATAAGGGGATGAAAGTACAAATATTGAGGAAAAAATTATCAATAATAAACAGAATAATCACCATAAAAAGAAATTTGTGTTGGAACTGCCGCGACATTCAAATGTTTAATACCTCAGATATCGGCAAAAGAAGACGCAATTGACTGAGTAAGTATAATTAAATAAATGAATTAATTGTGAATTTAAGACTGAATGTAATGAGTTATAGTAAGTAGCTAAATGTATTTTTAAGTGAATAGTTAAAAAATAAATAAAAATAAATAAGTATAAACAAATAAAATAAAAATAATTAAAAATACTAATTAAGCTTATATAATTAAAGAAGCAATAAATATTAAAGAATAATCAATTAAGGCAACATAATAAACTAAACGTATTAAATAGGGGTGGTGTAGATTACTAGCTGATCGAGAATATAATAGATAGGTGAAAACAGAATATATTTTCTTTTAATTATTAAATTTTATTTTGTATTTCAAATAATATTTAAAATAACATGAAACAATATTGATGTACTTACAGGAATCAGCAACTCCACATGCTGAAATATGTCTTAAACATTCTAATGAAAATAGTAACTAAAAAGACGGTTTATCAATTAAAAAAAGACACATCACTTAAGTAAGGTATTTGCCAGTACTAATTTCGAATGTTACTCGAATTTCTGATTGGGCACAAGGCTTCCGCTTCGTCTGATTTAGATGTGCATTTGAAAAGTTATTATCGTACTAACCCCGAAAGGTATCTGTTCCCAAATATGTGTGGAAAGATTTCTGATAAATATTTTAAACAAAATGGTCTTACAGAAAAGTACTCGATTTTCTTCATTTTAAATCTGCGAAAATCGCGTTTATCTATCTGCAAAGAGTGAGATTCAAGAAAGCAGGCAAAAGAATCGATAAAAGCTGGCTTTGAAGCTTTTCTTTCTGGCATTCTGAAGAAGATTTGTCCTTCACTCGGCGAGATAAATCGCGATAATAGTATAAGATCGCGAAAGTTCAATATTTCATTTCTCTATTCGCTGTTCTTAAATCTTCCAAAATCAATGAACTTTAAAAACAAATGATTGTTTTATAAGATCTTTTAATTTTGAATCGTCACAATGAATAATATTTCTTTTCAAAAATAAGGAAATGTAGTATCGAGAAGCATAATACAGATGCAAAATAATGGAGATACATAACGGATTCACTGACTTTTTAATACGTAAAATGTTTTTAGCCAATAACACTCTATATTTTTAATAATATAATTTTTATGACAAATCTCCTTTTACTAGATGTATTATGGAGATTGATCCACATATGTTACTAAGTGAGATTTTTCTTACACAGATGAAGTGACCAAAGTTTAACCAAAATGTTTCCGCCGGATTCTTTTGAAAAATAAACTGAACTATGATTGTTGTTTATATATATTAACGTCGTAATCAAGCTACACTAGGACTATTGACGGCATACATGGTCCGCAAAGAACGACAGCTGGGCTGCTCATAGCTAACCTTCACTTTTCAACATCCTAACCACGCCAACGCAGCCAAACGGCATTAGCGTGGTGAAGCTATTTCGATGGCAGAACATAGATCAGCAGACCATAGATGAATAATCTGGAATAAATGCAAAATTTCCTTAAAAGTGATAAACTTAAATGACAAATGGCTATGACCAGACCAGACCTCACCAGCGGCCCTACTACCTAAGATTATATTGTTGAATGACTACAGCTTCTGGAGACAACCCAGACAAATCACTGGTAAACCAGTTATTGTCTTCTTTGCCCAAACTAAATCTCGTGGCAACGACTAACAAATATAACATTAGCAATGGAAATCATTTAAAATATAATAGAGCGAGAATAAAAGAAATAATAACTAAATAAATTAATAAGTAGCTGTTTTCTTTCAAATAACATCAGTAGTTAATGTTGAGCTCGCAGATCTCAATTGAACAATTTAAAGGAAGGATAATAATAATGCGTACTTCCTGTATTTTATCATTTTTTATTTTAAACAAAAATATACTATATACCGTCTAAAGTATATGAGTACTCATATGCTGTATTATGCATTATATTTATAATGTATACCAAAAAGATTCACAGATTATTCAACTAGACTTAAGGAGTTGGAATCATATACTATTGTGTTAAATTGATTGTTTCGATGTACCTATAAATCTGTTTTATCTGTGCATGTTTGAAATTTTTCATTCTATGCACCTCTCATTATATTAAAATGAGCTTTTGGCTAATTTTTAATAAATTATGAAATATTTTATCAAACGATAAAAATAGTTACAGGTTTTTTACAAAAAGCTCGACTGTATATATTAGACATCATTATAAGTAATTCATAAAAATTTGCGCTTACTGCTGAGTACAGCGCATCTTTTTAATTACATTTTTGAATAGAGTGGTGCTGCAATAGCCAGCTCTGATAATATAAAAAATAAAGGAGCTCAATTTAAAATAAAGGTCCATGTTTTTGGTTTATAGTCGTTACACTTTAGCGCACAAAAATAAAGTATTTGTTTATTTTTCACCATTAAATGGGCATTATTAAATTCAACGATTATTCAAAATACGTTTTAAGGGATTCTAAGAGGCCAAAAGGTGTTTAGGTTAAAATCTATACGAAATGTGGTCGTGTCGAAATAAGATGCAGCTTTCAACACCTTAAAATATTCTTAAAAAAGAAATAGACAAATTGACAATTTCACATATCTTGCAGAAATGCTTAGTTCTCAGGCTATATCTAATTTCTGGGATGTGAATTTGATAGTATACTAAAATAGTAATGATTAGTGTTATCAAGTGAACATTGAAATATAATTTGTCGAAAATACAGTCGAAAAAATAAACAGAGCTTCGTTTTATCTTATTGACAAAAATCATTCAGACAGATAGTGTATTATTGCATTTTGTGCGTTGACGAAAAAGATATGTCTTCATGAACGGACCAGTTTATTTCGAGTTGGTCTTGCAAGCCATTTAAGATCTACGGCAATGACCGTTCAGTCTTTTTATGGACGTTATTACAAAAGGCGTAAAAATCTTTGGTCGCTCTTGAAAGATTTATTGATGCTACACCTGAACACTTCTGAAGAAAGCGAGTATTTCGACCAAGTTATTGAGTTTGATATTGATATATATTCAATCGAATGATATAATACCTATTGAGAGATGTCAAAAAAGCGAAACTCATAGAATAAAACGAATAATTTAGAAATAAAAATATGGTTTCCTTTTGGAAAATCATGTTAATACTCGCATCCTTCGACGGAAGCTTTGCCAAATCTGACGAAATTCTTATTACAGGCAATACTACGAAGATGATGACAAATTCAATTAACAAACGGCATAAAAATAAAAACAAAGCAATTATTAACTATACCATTAAGTTATCCGGCTACGTTCGGATTCAGATTTTAAAAAACACGTATGGTTCTCAGCCTAAGTCTTTATTGTCACTTAGATTATAATACATATATAAAATTGTTTTACGGACATTTTGGCAAAAACATATTTAAATACAATATTTTGGGCATAAAGTCAGCAGAGTGTATTTTTTCAAATCCTTTGTGAAAAATGCTTCTGTTATAATAATATTTTTTTCTGTACATAAACTCGGACCGCTGGCGCGGGGCTCCGGCTATGATTTTGAAAATTCATTATTCGGAGTTACAGGCATTTTGTTACCCTGATATAATAAATATGAGACAAATCCGGCTAATTCTGGTTAAATCTCTGTACGGAGTCTGAAACTATACCGACAAGAGTATTATTACTCAATAAACATTTTCGCCCGAAAAGAATGTTTAAAATGAATAAATCCTATGTTAATGTTTTGTCAAAATGTTAGCAATATATTCTTAAAACAATTTTATATGCATTTCTATTCTAGAAAATGAACATAAATATATAAGTGTCATCACACATTTATAACTTTCATAAATCATGGTCCCCGAACATCAGTCGAATACCTTAACTTACCTGGACTGACCACCATTTTCTCCAACTGACGGCAATATTGCTACGGTGTGATATCGGCACTGAAAAAGATTTTGCACTCACTACTATTTAGGATCAAATCAAACCATGCTGTTTCCACACGTTAATCGAAGTTCATCTGGTATTTTACGAAATGTGTGGATGCATCAAATCATTGACCATATGTGTTCAATGTGAGCTGCTCGAGATTACTAACGTTAAAATGGCTGGTACAACCTAACGAAAAATGCTGAGATTACTGAACTGTGCAGCACAGTGGTTTCACATTAATCGTTGCACGAATGCTCACTGACGAGAAGAAGAAAACAATATAACTCCAGCCTCAGTAAGACTGACTTAACAAAGCACCGCAAACAATGAATGTCGTGAAGATGAAAGCAAAATTCGATACAAGCTTAAATGCTGAAAGATATTTAAGAATATGTAATGCGGATCATACAATCGCTATTTCGGTGGTGGGCTTATCCTGTTTTGGACGAAATCGCAAATCGTACTTATATCCCAACGTTCAAAGTCATTACGAAGGCCCATGCACGTATTATGCAAATCAAGAGTAACAACAAGAAGTGAGCGTGTGTGCTAAATAACCATCTATTTCACTTTTACGTAATTAGATGATGTTCTTGCTGCTATAAGTGAAACCACCAAATGATAAGGTGTATTCTGAAGATATTTACTATTATCCTTTCGTTTTTTAACAGTAATTTGCTGACCCCAGGACACATGCTATCAGAGGTGATGGCGCAGACAAGATTTCATCATTTCGCTTTCGGCTGTCTCGGACATTTTTATATTAACTATTGCTAAAGGCACTTTTTATTGATTGAGCCTTATTCTGATCAACATACACGTTACGAGAATGGATGGATGTAAGAAAATTGGGCTGTCTTAGCTGCACCGTGTTTGTAACTCATACAAAAGTCCAGATATGCAATGACTAACTACTTTGAGAAAAAGATTTTGGTGTTTTTATAATATAAACAATATATTATATGATTATGATATATAATAAAATTATTATAAATCTCAATATATTATAAGATTATTACGCAGAGAACTACCAGTAAGAAAAGATAATGCACATTTATTCTGATTAAGGCTAATAGATCCCCGCTACAGCAACATAACCTTCTTATGGACTCTATAGACTGCTATTTTTTCATTTAAAATAGCTTTATGTTTCTATGAGTAGATAAATTTTAAATTTCTAATAATATTTACATATTAATGGTTTCATACAATTAGAATAAATTTTAATAGAGGATAAAAAAAAATTATGACCCATGTCGACGAAGGCTATAACACTGTCGTCGAATCGTAGCTAATTGTTCCACCCCGGCTATGCGAGCGGAACTCAAGATGTATCCCCAGTGGATTACTTTGCTCCAGAGCTTTAATATTTATCGTGTTTTCCCATCGTCAGCCCACCCATAATATATTGAAAAACATTTCGAAGAAAATTCAAACGTCTGGCGAGAAAATGCGAAATAAGTAAAAATGCGAAGCTTTACCCGAGCTAACATTACCGGAAGTAGTGTTGTGAGTAGCACGATCTTTCATAGAAAAAGATAAACATTTTTTCGATCAGAAATCCATTCAAGTATAAATTGTTTATGCGCAGCTCTTGTAAAAAAATACGATTGTGTTCATCATTTCTCTGGTAAACTCGTCGCGGACTCTGATTACTCCCCAACCTGTATAACAAACACACTTCAGAAAAGAAAGGGTCATTTGGCTTTCAGCGTCATCAAATAAGAATTTGCGCTCTGTCGTGGCGTCGCTGAAATTTCCCTTCAAGAGGGTAGAAAAAAACCAGCAAATCCGCGTCATAGATAGCGCATTCCTACAGCGAACATGACTGCTGAATAGGCTGAAACAGTAGGCGTTCTCTAAATGTTCAATAAATAACCTTTTATCTATCAGCGTCATTCATTTTTCCGTTTATTCGCTTTTTGCGCCGGTGATCTTTCGGAAAACAAGCCCATCGGGAAGAAGGCTTTCTACTCAAGCTTCCATGGCTAATGAATAATACCATTGATTTCTGGCTTACCATTTTATTTTGTGATAAACAAATCGCTTTGACTTGCAGGATCCAGTATCCATTTGACACCGCTATGACATTCTTTCATCATTAGCTGCCTGACCATTTGCGAAGCTTTGGCAAAGCGGCGATATCCACCGCTCCAGTCACCAATCTTTGACATTACAAAGGCACTAATTCGAGTTGTAAAAGTGCGTCGAAAATGATAGCGCCGACTAACGGCTGAGGCCTGAATTTCACTGATACAGCGACAAAAGCGATTTTCCCAATTGAAGAAAAACTCTTTCTGTAACGAATTGTAAATATGGCGAACAAAATTCAACAACTGCATTTACCTGTTTGTATGTTATTTATTCTAATGTCTTCAGAGTATTGCAAATAAGTACAGAGAATGTAGTTGTGCAAACTCTGGAATAAATATAACATTAAAAACAGGAAAGAAACTTTTGTTTACGCTCTTATCCACCTCGTTTCATGTGTGAGAGATGTTGTTTCTAACACACATGGCTTTGCTGTGGGCTATTCATAGGCACAATCTGCATTTTCAAATATTTCATCATGCTGAGAATAAGAACAGTCACTCCAGGCAAATCAGAGATTACCCCATGGGGGCAGTAACTTGCTACAAGGGAATATCAACATATCGAAAAAAATAAAGATTAAAAAATAGTATTCACTGGAATGAACAAAAACAAAATACTTTCGAACATAATAAAATAACGCTTTTTACTACGATATATTTATAGCTTGCATTCGTAAAATAAATCGAAAGCTGAAATACCTATTTGTCTTTGACCTATATCAAATATGAATGATTTTTATTTGGTGCTATGATCCACAGATGAGGAAGTTTTGCCATTCCGCAGAACTAACATACTCTTTCGAGAAAACAGATCAGACGAATCTGAAACAATTTATTCATCATAATGTTCATTTTTGAAATACGCTGTAATCTCTTTATTCAATGAGATTATTACCCTCAATGTTCAGCTAGACTTGTCTTTAAAAGTTTCATGAATGCTTATGATAGAAATTGATCCTCTGATTCTTTTTCTATATTTAGCGAATATCTCAATATTTCCTAAGCAGCCTACATTACACAATATGTTCAGTTTAAGAGGTAGAGAAGGAAAAATAACTTGCTTTTTATTTTAATTTATTTATTTTTGCTTAAGAAAATAAGTATGCAAATTTAATGCTATGTTACTTTAATTTGTATGATTTAATTGAGATCGCCCTATTAGCAGCATTAACGTCAAAGCCGATGATATTGCATTCAGCTCATTATTATCTACTCAGAGACGCGGCAAAACCAATGAACAAAAAGGAAGTTCTTCGTATTGAGTTTTGAAAACACTGTGCAAAAACCAACTCAATGTCGAGTCTTTGGATAGTCTGGTTTTTCATTTCACATGATGGTATACGGCCCGAAATATCAACTTTAAACACCGCTAAAATGTTTCAACCCTTGTTGGGAAACAACAATGTATAGTAATAGTGTCTGACAAAGAGTTTGATTATGCCGATGAAAAAACCCATTATGATCCATGCAGGCGATGATAGCGAAGGCAATATTGTCGCAATCATTTTTGCCAGTTGCATTGGAACGCCATTATATTAGTGGCGTATTGAATCAATACATTTTTATCGTGCAATAGTCACGGCGGGAAATGTATCGTTACATTAAATAGCTCTAGATGTCAAATTTTGCGAAACACATGATGGATAAATAATTGCGCAGAAGACAAAGGCATTTGCGCGTAATAATTCGCCACAGTTTTACAATTGATCGGTTATCATGAATAACAACATAATTTGCCCAATGAACGTTGTTACCGTTAGGAAGGGATTCTCTCTCCTAATAGTCAGAAAATGTTTCAAATATTCGTGTCTGAAAGAACACCTACGATAATTAAACATTAGCGAACTTTTCGCTTTTAATTAAGACAAAGGATCGCTGTATTTAATTTATGACGACTATATTTTAAGTAAACAATTTCTGATGAAAGCTTTATATTGTTTATAATGGGCTACGATGCTGAGATAAAAATACCATACTAATAGAATAAGTTTGCGGTTTTAATTGAAAAAAATCAAAGCTATTAGAAGAATATATTTGATAACAAATTATTTTTATTTTACATAATTTAAAACACTCAATGTTGAGATGCGCCAAATTGTAGGCAAATACTAACACTGAATGCGGCAAATAAATTTTTAAAGTTTGCTACATCTTGTGCGTTGTTGAATAACAACTGCTCAATCACATAAATATTATTGGGCAATTAAAACTTTAAAATGGGGATTAGCTCTGTTTTACTCGTAGTATTTAATTATTTTAAATAAAATAGAGCAAACTGAAACTAAACATATGTGGCATGTAATTTTGGTAGACTTAAAGTTTTAAATAATAATTAACGAATATAGTCAGGCAGCTTTAATACACCCGCTTTGAAGATTGGACTTTGTTACAGTGACAAAAGATACTAAATATGAATTTATCGATTGGCTAGTTCAGAACAGGCCTCAGAATAGTGCCTTTCTTCACATGTGGTTTATTTTACTAAGTTTAATTGCACGTATTGATTGAAGACGTTAATTTTAAGAACAAAACATCAAATGATCATAAATACAAAACTGCTGTGGAAGTAGACAAATGATATGTTGTAATGCAAGGTAATTTTTTTAGCAAAACATCATGAACATTTATTTAATATCCCCAATTTCACTTCAACATAAAATATTATCTCGTTATTTATATATACATCAAAGTCATAAATATTGTGAATGATCACTTCTTATGCAAACCAGGTTTAATATTGTAATATGTATTTTTATATTAATATTTTATATATCAATATTTTTATATTAAAGTAACAAATTTTAATATTATTCGATCAGTCAATGACAACAAATAATGTTAACTGGTAGGGCTGTCGCGGCGCAGAAGACCTAAATTCGGTTCAACAACAGTGCCCACTTAAATGAAAAGCAACATGGTAACCTATAATAATAGAAAAGAAATGTATGTATCTAAACATACTATTTTTTCACTGAACAGTCATCTGTCACGGAAATGTTTTAAGTACACAAGTTTCCACCATCTGCTTTTTACTAAACGTAGACTTAGCATCACATTTGTAGAGGCCATCTCTTTAATTAAATAATCTACACAGAAGACTCTTAGAAGGCGCAGTTTGTTATTGTTTTAATGCGGTTTTATTTACCTCAACATCGTATTATCTAACATCGATCGAAAAAGTACACGTAATGTAATGTCCGATTTCGTCTTCAATAAAAATCAGCAGATCTGATCACGGAGATAGGTATTAGTAGTCTCAAGCAACTCCTCAGCCCACAGTGAGCATGATGCATATGCACTTTTGACAATTCCTGGGATTTGTGTTTGGGCTCTTCATTAAGCTTGTTTCAAAATTAGTTAAGATATTATTTTTTAATATAAATATTATATATAAAAATATTAATATATAAAAATACATATTATTAAATAATTAAGATTTGGTTTGTATAAGAGAAGGATTCTCATTAAATTAAGTATTTTTATGAATTTTGATGTATATATATATCTCTTAGAGATTATTTATGTTTGAAGTGAAAACTTGGGGATATTAAAAATGTAAAATGTCCATGATGTTTTGCTTAAAAAAATAATTTGCATTTATTAGCATATCATTTGTGAAGCAGACAAATGATGTGTTGAATAATGCAAATTAATTTTTTTTTAATATCTGAAGTTCACTTCAACAAATGTCTCTAAGTTATTTATATATGCATCAAAAATTAAATAAAAATAATTGAATTGAATGAAATCCTCTCTTATACAAACAGAACACAACTCGGTAATAATATATTATTTTTATATATTAATATTTTTATATATAATATTTTTTTACTCGTTAAATATTATCTTAATAGGCGTACTAATAATGCATTCGTCAGTGTGACAACTATGTGTGTTGGCGTGTTGGGATAGTTTTTGTCGCATTGAAAAATTCCTTCGGTTCAGTGTTTATGAAAGCAATACTAATGATCAGTATGCAAAAAATAAACAGTAATATGACATACTTATTTTCACTGAACGGGAATAAGTGTTTTAATGCACAAGTTCCACCATCTTTTTTATAAAACGTGACTGCTTTAATTAAACATTTAATAAATTTTTTCTCTTGAATATTTTACCAGAGCTCTTAGGGCGAGTTTACTAATATGTGTTTGCCAGGTACTAGCTGCCCTGTTGTAAGCATTCAATGGTGATAGGTGATATAAAAAGATACATGGCTGCTAATAGTCCGATTTCGTCAAACAAATCGGCAAGTCACAATCACGGAAATGGGGGTGTAATGTCTTTGCCTCCCTCAGCTACGGTAGTGATGCGCTGCAGGCAATTCCTGGTGGGTACTCTTCGATTAAGCAACAACTGTTTCCAAGGCAAACCCGCTACGTGCCGTAATTCAAGCGAAGCTGTGATCTCTGCTTTTAGACAAATGTACTGATTTTCAATTTACGAAATGAAGGTAATTTTCTCTCCAGATAAAAAAAAAGGCTATCCGTTTGTTCCCCAATGACCAAAGTAAATTAAAAAAATTAACTGAAGTCAAGTGTTCAAATCTGTTTCGTGATCCGGCTCGCATTCAACTATTTTTGCGTATTATTGAAGACTCTTGAAAGGAAGTAATTGCGCAGCTATTCATATGTTTTACTCGAAATGACAGAATATTGATGAAAAAGAACATCCCAATGTTAGGAAAAAATGTATAAATCGATATTAGAAATTAAACGCTATTGGTATTGCTACTGAGCAATTCATTGCTTCAAGTAATGTTCGTGCAATTCAGAATGATCGAGGAAGCATAGTACACTGAACACGAAATCACACAGCTATTATATTTATTATCGGTATTTGAGGTGTAGAGAGCCTCTCTCTATACTGTTTGTCATTAAATTGGCTGTTTTCGACACCTTTTTTCTCAAAGTCTGAGCCACGGCTAATACTATTAAAAAAATTCTCTTGCTCCTCTACTAAAATGAACTTATGAATACTGAATTTTTAAGTATGAAATATTTTATCAAACATTGCGAATTTATTGCATTTGCCAAAAAATTGTAAAAATCAGAATTTTAGTGTTTTTAAAAAAACTTATTTTAGTATATATTAGGCATCATTACAAATGTCATCAAAAAAATTGCATACTGTGAGCAGCTCAATTCTCAGAAAAACCGCATCTGCGATAAAACACATTTTGAACAAATTGTTAAAAGGCAACAAATTGAGACTCAATCGGCGGAAATAAAAATCATTTGCATAAAGATACGTGTTTTGGTTCATATCATTACATGATAAGCGCAAAAACAAATGATTTATTTGCAATTCGCCGATACTGGGCGTGGCTAAATTCAACGTTACGTTTTAAAGGGACTCTAATACTCTGAAGGAGTTCAAATAATTGTTTTAAAGGTAAAATCTATACAATTGAAGTAATGAAATCTCAAGTTGTCAAAAAAATAGTTTTAGATTTCCAACTTATATAACATCTCAAACTTTGAACACCTTACAGGTGAGTATTATTAACCTGGAAGAAAGAGATCAAACCTATGAAAGTCGAAAACAAAAAGAGTATTTCGAAAATTATTAGTACCAAGTAAAAGTAACAATACATTATATATATGCAAAGAACCCGTTTACATGATATATACACTTACAAATATTATCCCGATACTACAATATGTCAATAAATCTGAATTAATCTTTAAGCTACGAGCAAGTTTAATGCATATAGATTGCTCAATGCGGTAACGCTTATCAGCGCGACCCCATATTAATCGCTAACTAATAATTAAAGACAATACCCATCCATCCCAAATCATACCACTCATCAGAGTTGAATAAAGAGAATAGAAAATCCTGAAAATATAGGCATCAAACTAATGTTGAAATCATTTTATTCAAAATCTTCGGAACATAGTACATGGATATTAGTGAACGCATTTCGAAATGGACATATATATACGTCGGGACAACATACTGGCTGAAGAAGACGTTTACCCGTCGTGAGAAGGATAAAGTCGTATTCTCATCTTTAGCGTCGTATTATCGAATTCAGCTACATCGCGGGAGTGCGACTCAAGAAATTGTGTTCAATATTGGGTTGTTTGAGTATTGAAGGCGAGAAGCACTGATTAATGCAAGAACGCGCAAAATCGGTGTCTAACATTTCCAAGCCCGAGAATCGAGAAGCTAAAGTGCTTTTAAAGGTCATTCTTTCCACCATACACTTCTGAAGAAAATAATTTCAAAATAGTATCATTATACGAACTATATTTATTAAGTAGTCGTTTAGCTGAAGGCCATTTTTCAATTTTTTTGGCGGTGGTGGATTATGACTTATGCCGGGTTTCTCTACTGACAATAGATAAGAGAATACGAAGATTAGAGGCTATTAGAATAAATTTCTCCTAACCTATTTCAGGAACACGGCAATTCGGCTATTGATATAAATCTGAAATAAAACTTTACTGCGTATTTATGAGCTTCCAAGATGAAATGCAAAACAGGCTATTCTAACGAGAATTTATTAAATTGCAATAATGGTAGTAGTTTTAACACAAAATTCAGATTTCTCGTCAAATAAAACAACCTCAAGCTACACTTTGCAAAATCGCAACAACAGAGAAAATATAAACAAATCTGATATAAATGCCGGAAACTTTCAGTCAGATATTACAAGCTGCCTCATTAACGACGAACTCTGTAAAACAAAGACACTAAAATAAGGAGTAATAAGACTTTGAAGTTTATATGTCTTCATTAACTGGACCCTGCTGCATAAAATTCGGTATTAACTATTTTGCGCTTTGAAAAACCTGTTTTTAAAGAGGTTGTTAATCTTCGAAACGCCTGTCGCGGTTTGAACTCTATTGAATACAATTTATCATAAAAATATATACAAATGATATTTAATCTATATTCATTAACATTGACTAAAAATATATAAGATACGAGGCTAGCGGGCGTTTCATATGTGGAAGCCAAACCGTTGTCAATAACAAAGGTACGTGAATTCCGTGAACTAAGTGAATTGTCAATGATATGCTAGATTAACACGTTATTATGATCATCATGAACATTGACAATGTGTCATGACATAAAGAAGTACTTCAGGAGTTTCTGACTTGCACATGATGGCATGATTTAGTAATATCTTTGAGCAATTATCCGCTAAAATGCATGAAATATCACGCGATAACTAAGTATGATATAAACCGACTCATATAGAAATATTTTAACGGATTCTATATAAGCATAGAAAAGAGATACAATACGGAAAATGTATGCCTTGCATTTGATAAACTCTAACACAAAATAATTAATATATTTAATATATATATATATATATATGAATGAACAAATAATTTTGATACCCAAGCTAATACAATGATATTATTACAAAATTATGAATTACAAATGTTATGTATGTATCATATTTACACAATCTATAAAGAATGTTTAGTGTCCTTCATGAAGTATAACCAACAAATATGGTCATCTTCATCTTTCGAATTAAATACTGACATCTGTGGAAAGAAAGACACTTTCCTTGTCATAACTAAAACCGCTCAATATCTGCCGTTTCATCGATTACGGTCTTTATTTTGCGCTTTCTTTGATTTTCCGCACAGATGTGATTATGTTTGCTGCTCAAAAGAAAATGACAAAAACGACAAGTTTTATAGGTAAATACATTCTGGCATCTTCTGGCGCTCTTCCACTAATGCGGCATACACAAAACGTAATACTGATGACGCTTCGAGTAGAGCAGGGCATTATTTCCGCGTCAAAGAACGCTACTCCACTGGCCACCACTAACACGCAGCATCAGACCTGCACAAAAGGCCGTATTACCGGTTAACATTAAAGTATCAAAATGCAGCAAGGCATAGACTTTACATGGATTATTTCTAAAATGACTATTCACAAATGCTAAAATAATGCGAATATTTACACAAATGTATACGTAATAAGGCATAAAGAGGCAGGTGTACAGTAATAATCAGTATAAATAAGTCTGCTTCCGAAACAGGCTGGCTAATACGCTACGCCTTTAAGAACTCGTCAAAATCAATTTCTTTCACTAAATTTTTAAAACTGAGGAAGGAAGTACTCAACGACACTGTGCGTATACTTAAAAGCGCTCTACGAAAAGACCGCGTTTCGGGGATGTCAGCCACTGGCGTGTGCTGATGTGATGCGGTTTCTTGAAAACCAGCTGACTGTCTCCAGACCTAGAATAAAGCAGACGCGAAAGTATGTTTGAGGCGTCAGCATACATTTCAATGCTTTTGTCTGAAACTCAGAGACACTAATTGCGGTGGGCTCAATATTTTGTTGGCCACTGTAAATGACAGGTGATGGGTAATGACCAGTCGTCAAAGGAAGCAAAAATCGATAGGGTATCGATACGTTAAAGATGCACTCTTTCATTCACCAACTAAGAGAGGAAGGAGTCTTTGTGAACTGAAATGATAAAAACTACCTTGGTTACACAGGCTCTTGGAAGCGTGTTCAAGGGTTGGAACTGCGCAATGGACTTTTCTACGTGTGTATATAACACTTCTCGATCTCTTTTTTGCACGTGTGTTAATAAGGGTACGATGAACTACTATTTTAAGCGGATTTACCTTATATATATAACAATAATATATATATATATATATATATATATATATATATATATATATATATATATATATATATATATGTGTGTATGTTATGCTTATATAATACGGAGAGTAAGCAAAAATTGTGGAACGTGTAGTAATTTGTGATACATCAGACTCACTCTCAATGTCCAGTTTGCGCATCATGGAAACACATAAAGGGCGAGGATGGCATTTTCCATGCAACAGAAACAGCATCGTAATACAGACAAAGACAAGCGCAGAACGCGCGACATTCGGCTGTTATGATGAAGGCGAACGAAAGTGCGTGACACAGATTTTGCTGCTTTATCACCGGCGGTCTAAGCGTGTTATGCGTAATGTGCGATTGAAATAATTCGAACTGTATTGAATAGCCCGTCAACATTTTAAATAGCGTAATTCAAAGTTTGTTTGAATATTAGTAAGAAAAGAAATGATAAAGAGGCCTTTAGAAAGGATTTATTATATATATATATAATATATATATATATATATATATATATATATATATATATATATATATATATATATATGCATATATATATGTATATATATATATATATGCATATATATATGTATATATATATATATATATATATATGCAATATATATGTATATATATATATATATATATATATATATATATATATATATATATATATATATACATAAAGGATGTTTTAAGGCTTATCGTTCAAATTCATCAAGCGTGGAAAACTCGTCGAAACGAATTTCACGAAAAGTACAGTAAATCAGCATAACAATATAGCAAATTACAACGTTAAACTTTTATTCCAAATAGACAAAGTACAGATGCACAATAATTCTGCTCCAAGTACGGCCATTTATAGCGCGAACGCAAATACCATTATTGCCCGCAGACCATTCCAAAACTTGCGTGGCATATCACCGGACAATAACTGTTGCGACCATGTCATAACGGTAAATGCGCTAGCCAGACCTTTCGCCTGTTTATGGACCCCAAACCAACTCAGAATGATAAATCCGACTGACTGGGTGAAGGCTGAGGGGCATGATTCTTCAGTGGCGATTCTGTAAACCTTTAATCTAAACGACTGATATTACAGTGATGCTTTTATTGGTAATCGATAAATCTTAAGCGACTGCTCTAATGACTGTTGCCATCTCATCCATAAAGCAGATACAACTTCACTGATACGACAAAATATTCATCCTATCGCTACTAAAGTCAGCGCCCTTGACAGCGTGTCAGCGGCAACTATGCACTAGTTGAGCACACACAAAACTTATGAACATTTGCAATTATACTTTCACTGTGTCAAAATCGGTTTCTGGTGTGGCATCCCATTTGAACAATATTGCGAATCGGCACCTGTATATTAGCAAAAATTTTGTATATATAATAGCGAAAGGACGCAATTAGAGCCAGATTAAAGCAAATTCCCTATCTAACACTTATTTCTACTTTTTCATTTCATCTTCGAAATATCAAACTAATCACTTGTTTATTTCTTCCGATCATATGACTTCAGCAAGCGTGATGCAAGTTACGTATCGTTAGATTTTAATAATATATGTGGCGTGTAATCATAAAGTCGGAGGTACTCTCATCTGGCAAATGTTAAAAACTACTTTAATTTTTTTCACTTTGGCGTTCTTTTTCTCTCTGCCTCTCGGCGAGATAATAAAATTGACCGAATAGAGACATTTTAAAGAATTAAGAATCGCGATTCTAATTCAAACATGTCAGGATTACGGCCAACAGATATTATCTGCGATAAGCGAATCTTAACTAAAACCTTACTTAATAGAAAAATAATCTTAAAACAAAATCGAGCATCTACCGTAAATATGAAGGAAGTACGGAGATTCCGACGCACCTTCTACATCTTTGCTGAAGACAGATTTCAGGAATAGGCTTAATGGCGAGGGAAAAAGTAGTTGCGGGAAGCACAGACGCTCCCACACCCGAAATAAAGGGTGGCTAGCCCGAAAATGCAACAAAATAATACCGTAATTGACATCATCGAATACAATAATTGAAGAAAGAAGCATCAAATGCAAAGTTGAAGACCATCGAAAGAAGGCTCAAATAGATTGGCATGCTAGTCCCAATTCAAATGACGGCAACATGTGGATTACACCGTTCGCAAAGAATTTCTTATGTATTTGAGAAACAGGTGATTGAGTATTACTAGGCTACAGTGTTTTGCGTAAATAGCAGTTTTTACTACTGAAGGCAATATAATATGATATTTAGCTTTCCATAGTATATTTTGTGTTAAGATTGTTGCTGCTTTCGTTATTGGCGATGTGTTTTCAAACCCATACAAGGGTACGGCCCAATGTACTTTCTCTGTTCTTTATTTAGAAGTGAGTGTTGGGCGTAAGTGAGTATTGATTTTCAATTATAATATTACTCAACTGATAATGACAATGATTTTTGACGGGCAGTAAATGTTCTTCGACCTCCATGATTTGAATTTGTTAATTTTTTTCATAAATACATTGGATGTAATTTAATTTTTCAAATTAAATTGTGTGTTTGTGTATAGCTTCCTATCAGATTCACTATTTCTCAAACTCATATCTAAAATTTAGAATAATTTATCAGCGAGAAGTATATTTTGGATATTGTACCAAGTGGACAGAAAACAATCATTATGACACAGTATATGTCTGAAAGAACAAATTTGGTTTGTATGTACCTCTTGTGTTTTCCAATATTAACATCCTGAACAACTTTGGATTAGGCCGTAATTTCTCGAAGAGATGTATTCTAAGAACCAAGGCTCAGTGTGTTTCCGGTTTATATTAGTGGTGTGTGATGATGGAAGAAAAGCTGTCATAAAAACGATCTTAGAAGGTTGCGGGAGAGATTTCAAAAACGCCGCATCTTACCCTCGACGAGATTGGCGAAAAGCTGTACCATTTATAAATCTTAAAGTGATGATAGAGAAGAGTCTGCATTTCCGATACAAATGTTGAACTACTGGCCCCGCCAACTCTTATGTTAACATATATATATTCGCCAATTTTGCTGTTTAACCTGTTTTATCGCATGAAAACAAATATTGTTTATTACGACATCGTTGACGGCTACACATACGCCATTTTCATATTAATATTTAATTTTGTTGAATGTCTATATTTTTGATCTTTTTAAAAAATCTATTAAATCATGCAAATTGCGCATGACACTTCCATGATCTGACCCACTACATTGGCTTTTTGAAGTAATTTTTATACAAAATTATTATTTTAAAGCCCCGGCTTATAATATCGTATTTTATATTTATCTTATTATTTGATATGATATTATTTTCAATATAAATTTGATACTGAGCACCGATATCTGTAAGTACTAATGCGAATCTGTGTCATGAGAGAATAAGGGAAGCTTACAGCTCTTATCTAGATAATCGGCTA
>BMAU01016821.1:0-20966 GCA_019973935.1 Trichonephila clavipes | reverse complement strand
AAAAGCATTCCCCAAAATAAAGGAATCCCGCCTAACGGGTGAATTTCTAAAACTGTATACTGACAGCGCGAAGAAACGCATGGCCATACAACACCTTAAAAAATATAAATTTCAATTTTATACTATAAAATCAAAAGCAGAACGCCATTAAAGTAGTTATCATGGGCCTCCCAAGAAACACGAACCAAGAGGAAATTAAACAGGATTTGGAAATCCTGGGATTCACCCCCAGATAGAGTTAATCAATTAATTGGAAGAAAAATAAACGCCCCCCTCCCCATCTTTTTAATCACCCTCCCCGTAATCTTAACAATCTCAAAATATTTGATCTTAAAACCATAAGTACCTCAGCATCAGAGTTGAGGGTTGCGATGGTAGGGTGTAACTCAATGTTACACCCGTAACAATTTTAATCATAGCTCTGAAAACTGCCACCAGCAAACCAAGATGCCTAAAATGCGGTGAAAATCACCTCACCCGAGATTGCCCCATTAAACAAAAACTTGAAACGCCTTACTGCATAAATTTACAACATCTACGGTCATGGCAAACTATAGAGGTTGCCCCTCATTCCCCAAACCCCCAAAGGCCGCGAAAAACAACAAGAAATTCTTACACCAACATTTACAATAGCTTAGATTAGATGACCGAAATATCTCCTACGCACAACGACAACCGGAGCTATTAATTCCAAAAAACACCCCTCAGATGGCACGACACGCGGACCTGGGTCTTCGGCACAAACTGAGACCAACAAACCAATTCCCCCCAACAGATATAATAATAATCACTTCCCCAATTTTAATCGTAGAAATAACAATTTTAACTTTAATAACATGAATAATAACAATAATATTAATATCAAAACAACGCTGCAAATGACAATGCACTGTCTAATGCAGCTTTCCCAAATTCTTTGTAACGGCAATAATTTAAGGTATCGAACACGTTCAGAGTACTTTTTTTGACAAAATAACATATTTAAACATTATAAAGGCTTTTAGGACTCAAATACCAATAAATACTAATATTTAACCAACAATATTTACAATAAATTGCCAGAATTTTACAAAATCATATTATAAGTGAAATTTTAGCAATATTTTTGTAAAACTTCAAAGCAATTAGAGAAAAATAATAATAACTTATATTAGTAAAAAATTTGCAAAACAATCTACAGGCATTTATCTAGAGAGATACTTTGGAATTTTAATGTTTATTAAAATTTTAAACTTTTTAGAGATGATTGAGTAAACGTTATAAGAAAAACCATGCCTTTATGAAAACCATTATTTTTGTAACAAGCCCTAACTCAAAATATTCAGGCAATAAGAAACATTTAGTACATTCTCTACAAAATAGCATAAATATCAGGTTCAAAAAGTTTTTAGAAATACATTTGTAATATCTTTTGTGATCAGACTCGCCATGATAGATTTCGAACAATTTTAATGCCACTTCTGGTAGATCAAAGACCCACTTCGGTTTTACTAACTCAATAAAATTGATTGTAACTTGGCCTTTAAGAAGCATAGAATCAAAACAAAGCATGTTTTGTAAAGCCAAAAAGATAGCTGTATTCAATAAAATAGAAAAACAAAAAACAATGGTCTTGTCCGAATTTGGTCATTTTCAACGTGTTCGGATACCTTAAATACAAACCAACAATTAAATCCCAATCAAATGTACGCCCAAATAGAGGCATCGTGTAACAATATTAATAATGTATAAGTTCATCTCGATTGGTCTCAGTTTTGATTCATGGAACATAAACGGCTTATAAAAGAAAAAATTGCTGAACTACGTATTTTTATAGAAAGCTTCCCCGGATATTTTTCTCATACAAACTCACCTGAGACCTTCTCACAGCTTTTAATATAGCGAACTACACCTGTCACAGAAATGACAGAATCTCCGATGGACCGCGGACCGCGGGTGAGACTCTGATCTAGTTAAAAACTCTCTCAAACACTACTGCCTCCCCCCACCCCTCCTCTTCGAGCTCTTGAAGCAACTAATATAATACTAACTCCCCCCAAGCATGATCCCATTTCAATTACTTGTGTTCATTTCTCCCTCTTCGATGAAAATTTATTTACTATAGACATTGAGCACTTTATTCAAACTGCTAGTAATGTATTCTCTTCGGAGATTTCAACGCAACTCATAACGCTTGGAATTGTAAAAATATGTACTACCAGAGGAAGACACCTCTTAATTTCGCTAATATGCTCAACTTAAATATCGCTTTTTCCCTCAACTCCTACTAGATTTGGTCACAATTCCGCTAACACCACTGGACATCGCACTAATTAAATATTCTACTACCCCTTTTACAATTAGCTCCATCGACGATCTTTCCTCAGACCATAATCGGTTTTCTTAAATTTTAACTTCTCAAACTCGCAGAAGCGCCCCAAATCCCAGAGCGGTCTCCACAGATTGGAAAACTTTCAAAATAAATCTAAATAAAAAATCTTTCTCTCTTTGATTTCCATCCTAATAATATTAACAACACTAACGACCTAGAACAAAAATCACAGAGCTCACCGAGCGTTCATTGATACTCATAGCCACGCCTCCCGACCAATAGAAACAGACCGAAGAACTTCACTCCACATAACATTAACCAGCTGATTAAAATCAAAAAATTACTTCAGAAACGTTATCAAGCCAGTCGCCCTATAGCTCTTTTTAGGGCTTAAAGGATAGGGCGACATCCATTAGATTCTGTCACCCGACTGATTTACTGATTTTTTGGATTAACGAACACGGACATGGCGCACTGATCAAATCTAACTATGGAATGCCAAAACATCCCTCTTCGAACTCTCGACCCGGAACGCCAACGACCTCTTCACCAATTGCGAACGCCTGAATCAAGTCAAAAGTGAAATCAAGAAGTTCACACTGCTCACCATTGGAGCTCGTGACTCTCTGAACTCTCTGGCCCCCTTCATGTCTATTGATGACCCGGAAGTAACTGAACTGTTCAACCGGCACAAGTTTTACCAGGAGGAGCTCCACCGCTCTGAATGTGAGTATGGCACTCTTCCTCCTTGCTCTACTTTAGGTTTGCACTATTCATGGAACTCCCCCGCCTCCCCTGCTAAAAATCTTAATGAATACCCGGCTCTTCCAACAATTAATTCCAATAATAATAGTAATAAACGTAAAGAGAGTGATGATGGCTTCATCTCACCCTCCAGAAGGCAAACTATAAAAAAACCCAACTTAATAACTAAATTCAAATTTTACCTTGGAAGTTGCAAATGTTTTTTCTAACTTGACCGATCAGGATATCGCGGGAACTTCTAACTCCCCAAACTAATACTCAAGAAAACACCTCAGTTGACAACTCGAACCAAATTAAAAAATTTCTCCCCCGCCTGTGCATCTTTATGCACTGACACTATCAGAAGGAACAATGAAAACTATTAACACCCGCTTTCCCCAAACTAAGAAGTAAACTCTCCGGTGAATTTATCAAACTTTACTCCGATAACTCGAACAATACAGAAAGCTCCTTCATTTCGTTGAAGAAAATAAATTCAATTCCATTCCATCACCCCAAAAACAGGACAGACCCATTAAAGTAGTAATAAAAGGCCTTCCCCGCGACAGTAACATTGAAGACATACAAAGAAGACTTACTCGAACAAGGATTCCACGACTGTAAGTTCACCAACTCATTGGTAAATAACTAAACAAAAGCTCCCCGTTTTTATGGTTACACTCCCCGCAACATTAACAAATACAAAAATTTTCGATCTCAAGTACCTCAGCTACTTATCTATCCGTGTCGAGATACGAAGGAAAGGGTAACACAATGTTACTCATGTAACCGCTTCAACCACACGCGCAAAACTGCCACATGAATCCCCGATGTATTAAATGCGGACAAGCTCATCAAACAAAAGAATGCCCCATTAAACGCGTAGAAAACACCTATTGTATTAACTGCAAAACCTACGGCCACATGGCCAACTATCCAAATGCCCCTCTACCCCAAGCCTCGTAAAGGAAAAACACTTAAAAACAATTACTCCACAGTAGTAGATAGCATTGTAAGACCTAATCTTACATACGCCCAAGCAACTAACACTAGAACACAAATTAACAACAAAAACACACAACAGATGGCACCACGAAGCAATGAAGTTCTGCCAGTACCGGCAGCTCAGAGCCAATCGTAATGTAAAAATCCCCACTATCCCGCAAAACAACAATCTTACGGAAAACACCCCTCAATTTGCCATAATCCAAACCCTTCAACAAACCATGAATACTCTAGCTATACTAACACAGCAGATTGCTGCTCTTGACTTTAATACTCCCCCTCCGAAAAGAAATCTCTCTAATAAAGAGAGAAAAAAATTGTACGCCCCTAGTATGTATTCTTCATAGCAATGATGATGAATAGTCACACCCAGATTGGCTTGAAACTTTTGCTCTTGGAACGCAAACGGCATTTTAAATAAAATCTGAGTTTAAACTTTTGTAGAGAAGTACCCGATCTAATTCTCCTTCAGAAACACATCTGAGACCCTCACACACACTCAACATTCCTAATTACATTTGTTATCGTAATGACTTCATCGGCGAAGGACGAGCGAAAGTGGAGGTACTCTTATTTTAGTTAAAAGAAATATTTATCATTATAACGTCCCCACCACCCCACCTCAGCACATCAGGGAAGCAACTACCGTTATCATCACCCCCTAAAAACTTAAATCCTATAGCAATTATTACTGTTTATATTCCCCTAGTTCAGATGACCGACTTTTTACGCAAGATCTAGAATATTTTTTACAGGCCAACGGAAATTGTGTGATTTTTGGCGATTTTAACGCCACACACATGTGGAATTGTCCAAATAACTCTGTTAGAGGTTGCAGATTAAAAACTTCATGACAACCATGACCTCTATTGCACATCCTGACACCCCACTGGCAGGTTCGGACACAGATCTGCTAATGTTCTCGACTTCGCATTAATAAATAATTTTCATTTCCCCTTCACCATAAATTCGTTAGCAGAACTCTCTTCTGATCATAACCCAGTAATGCTAAATTTTCTTTCCTTCCCCCAATCCATCATGACAACCATCGGGCAATTACCACCTGTTGGTCTTCCTTTAAAAATAATTTAAATAATACGGTATGCCTAGAAGAATACGCAGGTATTAACAATCCCCATGTGCTGGAAGAAAAATTCAACTTTTCACCTCCGCCGTTCGCTCCGCCCATCAACACGCCTCTCCAACCAATTGAAAACAAGATCCATCCCTACACTCAAATCACATTCACGAACTCATTCGCGATAAGAATAGAGCGAAAAAACTTTATCACAATACTTTTTTAAATCCGCACAAAAACACAATATTACAGATTACAAGAGAAACTTAAAAAAACTCAAAAAAACACAAACAACAAACATGGCAAAATAAATTAGAATCTCTAAATGCTCGCGATAATAGTCTCTGGCATTGTCAAAGTATTCCGTAAAAACCGACCTAACATTCCTTCTCTTTCTACTTCCTCTGGCGTCGCAAATAGTGACGATCAGAAAGCTAATATTCTTGCAATAACATTAAAAGATAACTTTTGCTGAAAATAAAAAGACCTGGAAACGGAAGCCATCCAATTGATAAGGAAATTACTAAAACTCTCGAAAAACTTCTTCTCCTCTCCCCCCACTTTCCCTCTCACCCCTACCGATCCAACTGAAATTTTTGCGAATACATTCGACGTCTTAAAATAATAAAGCCCCAGGATCTGATCAAATCACTAACAAAATGGTCAAAATTTTAATACTAAAACTTTCTCATTCTCACCTACTTAATTAACAAGATTCCTTTTCTCAGGCATTTTCCTAACAATTGGAAAACGCAAATTGTTTTCCCTATTAAAAAACCGGATAAAAATGCACATAACCCATCTAGCTATCGTCCAATCTCTCTCTTAAGTGTTCTTAGCAAAATTACTGAATATGTTATTTTAAACAGGCTCAAATCTTTTACTAACGACAATAATTTCATAAATCAATCAATATGGCTTCACCAGGAAATCTTTCAACCTATCATCCACTACTCGGACTCACCGAAAAATCACTGCTGGATTTCAGAGGCAGATCCACTGGAGCTGTCTTTCTGGATATCAAAAGGCTTTCGACAGGGTCTGGGGTTAGTGGACTCGTCTATAAATTAATAACTAATAATTTTCCTCCGCTCACTCACATAATTTAATTCTTACTTAGTTAACAGGACCTTTCAAGTACGCGTAAATGACTCTCTCTCTAACACCTTTAACATCAACTATGGTGTACCTCAGGGCAGTTTGCTTGGCCCCCTTCTATTTAATATTTATATCAATGACATGCCTACTCACCCTCAAACCAGCACAAATATTTACGTGGATGACACTGTCACACTCGCAACCTATAAAAATCACAACACAATAACCCTGGCACTTAATAATCACCTATATCTATTACAAAATTTCTTTGACACTTGGAAAATTAAAATTAACGTTGACAAAACAGTTGCTGTACTTTTCACTCGAAGGAAAACACAACCAACACCGCCCACGCTCTATTCCACACAACTACAATGGTCTCAGAGTACAAAATATCTCGGACTCATTCTTGATAAAAAACTCACTTGGAAACAACATTTGACTCATAAACGCGATAAATTCGGAAAGCTCTTAGAGCACTTTACCCCTAATTGGCTGGAATTCTGAATTAAATATGTATAACAAGATACTTCTCTACACTGCCGTTTTGCGCCCAATTCTAACTTATGGATCGCCAGTGTGGGGCTATGCTGCAGACTCTAACATTAAAATTATCGAGGTGGCTCAGAACTCGATTATTCGCAATATTGTAAAAGCAGATCGATATACTAAAAATTCTTACATCTATAAGGACATCAAAGTACTCCCACTTAAAAATTATATTCAAAAACTGGCCATAAATTTTTCAATAATCTTCCCAACATTGATAATATCAATGTACAAAAATTTAAATAATTATATTCCTATGCCAGATATAAAAAGACCTAGGAGGATTCTCTAGACTCATATAACCCCCTTAACAATCAATTTAGTCACTCTCCGTGTGGCGAGTGACAATTTTTTGCTAAATTTTTCTTCATTTAATTTGTTTTTTCTTTTCTTAATTTTTTTTACTTAATTCTTAAACCCACACAGGCTAGTTTTCTAGACCCTCCCCATTGATATGTTCCATTTTCCCAGTGCAACCAATAGAGTGCCAACTCATCTAAATTTCACTTGACCAACTGAAGTGAACTTTCCTAAGACTCTGTGTGAATTTTGCCGCCAAGACCGTTCCAGTAACCACGCCTCCCTGCCACTTCAACCAACTAATCAGGACTCTCTCACCAATCAAGGCCCTCCCACATCAGGCCACATTCACAAAATTAGATATGGGATGGAGGAACGTTTCGCGTTCCATTTTCCCAGCGACGACCAGCGACCAGCGACCAGCGAAAACGTTATCATCAAACCCTCAATCCCATTTTCAAATCACATTATAACAGAGCTCAATCTGATCTTAAAAAAGAACTTTAAAAATATAATGATATCATTTGGCAAAAAGACTCGAAGCTCTTAACACCGCAGACAATAGCCTTTGGCACACGCTAAAATTTTTCAAAAATAAAAGACCAAAAATTCCACCTCTTAACTGTGCGACAGGTACGGCAGTCACTGATCAGCAAAAAGCTAACCTTCTTGCAACTAACATAAAAAATAATTTTGTTGAAAACGATCGCGAAGATGATAATTATAATCAAAATGATGAATTAATAAATACTACCGTAAATAATTTTCTTTCTACCCCTCCTAATTCTTTCATCGAACCCGCTCTCCCGGATGAAATTATCCACTACATTAAACATGTCAATGCCAAAAACGCCCCTGGTAAAGACTCTATAACTAACCGCATGTTAAAAAACTTTCCAATTAAACTAATCCTAATTTTAACAATCCTAATTAACAAAATCCTCAAATTCAATCACTTTCCAGATAACTGGAAAGAAGCCATTATTTTCACCATTAACAAACCTGGCAAGGACCCTCATCTCGCATCTAGTTACAGACCAATATCTTTCCTTTCCACTATCGGTAAACTAACCGAATCTATTATTCTTCACAGACTAAAAAATTTTATCAATGAAAATAACATCCTCAATCCCAATCAGTATGGTTTCACTTAACAAGCTCTCTACCCTTCACCCACTTTTAAGACTAACCGAAAATATCTCTGAAGGTTTCCAGAAAAAAAAAAAGCACGGGAGCAGTTTTTCTGCACATCCAGAAAGCCTTCGACCGTGTTTGGATTAATGGACTCACTTTTAAGCTAATTACCTTTAAAATTCCACATCCTCTGATTCATCTTATTCACTCATACCTCACTAATCGCTCCTTCCGAATCAGAATTTATGAGACACTTTCTAATGAACACTCTGTTTCTGCAGGGTGTCCCCAAGGTTCCTTGCTCGGTCCCTTGCTATTTAACCTCTACATCAACGATATCCCTGACTATTCACTCACTAAAATTAATCTTTACGCTGATGATACTGCCATTCACGCCACGTATAAAAATCTTAAAACAATTTCCTTCGCATTAAACAAACACCTTCTACTCTTGCAAAATTTCTACGACAAATGGAAAATAAGTATTAATGTCGAAAAATCTACTGCCATTATTTTCACGAAAAAACAGTCTCTCCACCACCTATTATCATGTACAACACTCAAATCCCCTGGTCTCAGGAAGCCAAATACCTTGGAATTATCTTTGATACACACCCTAACTTGGAAACAACACATTTATTACGTTCGCGACAAATTCGGAAAATAATGTTTAAACTTTACCCCCTAATTGGCCGGAATTCTCATTTAAGTATAGAAAACAAAGTGCTTCTCTATACAGCCGTTATGCGTCCCATCTTAGCTTATGCATGTCCAGTTTGGGGTTATGCCGCTAAAACAAATATTAATATACTTGATACCTTGCAAAATTCTTTAATACGTATGATCGTCAAAGCCATAAGATACATGCGTAATGACGACATACGTAATGCTCTTAAGATTAAAAGTTTCAAATCTCACATTCAGAATATAGCTATTAACTTTTTAACGATTTAGAAGCTACCAATAATATAAATATGCAAAATTTATCTCAATATACCCCTAATGACAATACAAAGAGACCAAGAATTCTTCTTGACTCCTATAATCCCCCGTAATTCTATTTCCTCGTGCAATTTTTATTGCACACCATAATTGCTAAAATTTAACTTTCTTTATTTTTTGTCAATATTTTTCTCCTGCTCTCCCCACTGGACATGCTCCTCCCCATAATTTAAATCTCAGCCCCGGGGCAGCCAATCGGAGTCAATGATCACTCTACCCAACATCCAATCAGAGAGCAATCTCTTAGCTCTCAGCCAAGCCAAAAACTCAAAAAAACTTTCCACCCAGATGAAGAACCATAGCCACGCCTCCCGGATTCCATCGCCCAACCAATCGCCATCATGCCACTCAGCAGAATGTTAAACTCCACTTTTGCCATGCCCAACATCATAGACTCTCACGACATGGGATTGAGGACTGTTTTACAGTCCAGACGCCCAAAAGTAAACGCCTATTCAAACGCCTAAGATTCATAAAGGAAGCCACAGACTGAGCACGTACTTTTCTGACTCCCACAGCCCTTTTCAGGGCTCTTGCGACAGAGCTAACCTCTACTCTTTCTACCCTGCTGATAAAACGTTTATAACTTGGAAATGGCCAACCTACCTACCGACATGGAACTGGAACTAGCAGAATCGCATCGGAACGCTACGAGGACACCTTCGCCTCAGCTTACACCATGTGAGCAGTTGAAATACAGTAAAGCTCAACTTGCCAAAATGGAAACTTTTCGCAGATGCAAGCAGGCCTGCGTTGACGCACTGATGATGATGCCCGACCACCACCCAGATGAACCCTTCTACGTCAGAGCACTCACTGAGCTGCACGACATCGAAGAAACCATGGCACTGGCGGTAAGTGACATTGACTCATTCGAACCCTGCATTATCCCTGGCTGCCCCCATCATGAAAAAACTCCTCAAAATTCCCCTTTAAAATCGACCCCTGATACTAACTACTCTGGAAAAGGAAAGAAATTTCCAACTTCGAATATCCCCCCAAAGAAAAAAACTGCAAGAAAAGTAATTCTTGAAAATACCGATAATGAAGAAATAAATTTGTCACAAAATAAATTTGAACTGCCACAAGGCACTCACTTTAACAACCTCGAAAACTCAGGTCCCGTCGCCAACGAAAACCCCAATGGCTCGAACAATTCGGCCAATCAAAATACTCCACAAAATCAACTCCCACCACCCATCATGCTTTTCGTCGAAAAGAACTACAAAGCCCAAATGGCTGCAATAACAAAAGCATTCCCCAAAATAAGATCCCGCCTAACGGGTGAATTTCTAAAACTGTATACTGACAGCGCCGAAGAAAGACGCATGGCCGTACAACACCTTAAAATACTTAAATTTCAATTTTATACTATAAAATCAAAAGCAGAACGCCCCATTAAAGTAGTTATCATGGGCCTCCCAAGAAACACGAACCAAGAGGAAATTAAACAGGATTTGGAAATCCTAGGATTCACCCCAGATAGAGTTAATCAATTAATTGGAAGAAAAAATAAACGCCCCCTCCCCATCTTTTTAATCACCCTCCCCCGTAATCTTAACAATCTCAAAATATTTGATCTTAAAACCATAAATTACCTCAGCATCAGAGTTGAGGGTTATGATGGTAGGGGTGTAACTCAATGTTACACCCGTAACAATTTTAATCATAGCTCTGAAAACTGCCACCTTAAACCAAGATGCCTAAAATGCGGTGAAAATCACCTCACCCGAGATTGCCCCATTAAACAAAAACTTGAAACGCCTTACTGCATAAATTGCAACATCTACGGTCATATGGCAAACTATAGAGGTTGCCCCTCATTCCCCAAACCCCCAAAAGGAGCCGCGAAAAACAACAGAAATTCTTACACCAACATTTACAATAGCTTAGTTAGACCAAATATCTCCTACGCACAAGCGACAACCGGAGCTATTAATTCAAAAAACACCCCTCAGATGGCGACACGCGGACCTGGGTCTTCGGCACAAACTGAGACCAACAAACCAATTCCCCCAATAACAGATATAATAATAATCACTTCCCCAATTTTAATCGTAGAAATAACAATTTTAACTTTAATAACATGAATAATAACAATAATATTAATATCCAAACAACGCTGCAAATGACAATGCACTGTCTAATGCAGCTTTCCCAAATTCTTTGTAACGGCAATAATTTAAGGTATCCGAACACGTTCAGAGTACTTTTTGACAAAATAACATATTTAAACATTATAAAGGCTTTTTAGGACTCAAATACCAATAAATACTAATATTTAACCAACAATATTTACAATAAATTGCCTGAATTTTACAAAAATCATATTATAAGTGAAATTTTAGCAATATTTTTGTAAAACTTCAAAGCAATTAGAGAAAAAAAAAGTAATAAACTTATATTAGTAAAAAAGAATTACCAAAACAATCTACAGGCATTTATCTAGAGAATGTACTAAAATTTTAATGTTTTATTAAAATTTTAAACTTTTAGAGATGATTGAGTAAACGTTATAAGAAAAACCATGCCTTTATGAAACCATTATTTAAATAACAAGCCCTAACTCAAAAAAAAAAAAAAAAAATATTCAGGCAATAAGAAACATTTTAGTACATTCTCTACAAAATAGCATAAATATCAGGTTCAAAAAGTTTTATAGAAATACATTTGTAATATCTTTTGTGATCAGACTCGCCATGATAGATTTCGAACAATTTTAATGCCCACTTCTGGTAGATCAAAGACCCACTTCCGGTTTTACTAACTCAATAAAATTGATTGTAACTTGGCCTTTAAGAAGCATAGAATCAAAACAAAGCATGTTTTGTAAAGCCAAAAGATAGCTGTATTCAATAAAATAGAAAACAAAAATAATGGTCTTGTCCGAATTTGGTCATTTTCAACGTGTTCGGATACCTTAAATACAAACCAACAATTAAATCCCAATCAAATGTACGCCCAAATAGAGGCATCGTGTAACAATATTAATAATGTATAGTTCATCTCCGATTGGTCTCAGTTTGTGTTCATGGAACGCAAACGGCTTACTAAGAAAAATTGCTGAACTACGTATTTTTATAGAGAAGCACTCCCCGGATATTTTTCTCATACAAGAAACTCACCTGAGACCTTCTCACAACTTTAATATAGCGAACTACACCTGTCACAGAAATGACAGAATCTCCGATGGACCGCGGACCGCAGGTGGAACTCTGATCCTAGTTAAAAACTCTCTCAAACACTACTGCCTCCCCACCCCTCCTCTTCGAGCTCTTGAAGCAACTAATATAATACTAACTCCCCCCAAGCATGATCCCATTTCAATTACTTGTGTTTACATTCCTCCCTCTTCCGATGAAAATTTATTTACTATAGACATTGAGCACTTTATTCAAACTGCTAGTAATTGTATTCTCTTCGGAGATTTCAACGCAACTCATAACGCTTGGAATTGTAAAAATAATACTACCAGAGGAAGACACCTCTTTAATTTCGCTAATATGCTCAACTTAAATATCGCTTTTCCCTCAACTCCTACTAGATTTGGTCACAATTCCGCTAACACCATTGACATCGCACTAATTAAATACTTCTACTACCCCTTTACAATTAACTCCATCGACGATCTTTCCTCAGACCATAATCCGGTTTTCTTAAATTTTAACTTCAAACTCGCAGAAGCGCCCCCAAATCCCAGAGCGGTCTCCACAGATTGGAAAACTTTCAAAATAAATCTAAATAAAAATCTTTCTCTCTTTGATTTCCATCCTAATAATATTAACAACACTAACGACCTAGAACAAAAAATCACAGAGCTCACCGAGGCGTTCATTGATACTCATAGCCACGCCTCCCGACCAATAGAAACAGACCGAAGGAACTTCACTCCACATAACATTAACCAGCTGATTAAAATCAAAAATTACTTCAGAAAACGTTATCAAGCCAGTCGCCCTATAGCTCTTTTTAGGGCTTAAAGGATAGGGCGACATCCATTAGATTCTGTCACCCGACTGATTTACTGATTTTTTGGATTAACGAACACGGACATGGCCACTGATCAATCTAATCCTATGGAATGCCAAAACATCCCTCTTCCGAACTCTCGACCCGGAACGCCAACTGACCTCTTCACCAATTGCGAACGCCTGAATCAAGTCCAAAGTGAAATCAAGAAGTTCACACTGCTCACCATTGGAGCTCGTGACTCTCTGAACTCTCTGGCCCCCTTCATGTCTATTGATGACCCGGAAGTAACTGAACTGTTCAACCGGCACAAGTTTTACCAGGAGGAGCTCCACCGCTCTGAATGTGAGTATGGCACTCTTCCTCCTTGCTCTACTTTAGGTTGCACTATTCATGGAACTCCCCCCGCCTCCCCTGCTAAAAATCTTAATGAATACCCGGCTCTTCCAACAATTAATTCTAATAATAATAGTAATAAACGTAAAGAGAGTGATGATGGCTTCATCTCACCCTCCAGAAGGCAAACTATAAAAAACCCAACTTAATAACTAATTCAAATTTTACCTTGGAAGTTGCAAATGTTTTTTCTAACTTACCCGATCAGGATATCGCAGGAACTTCTAACTCCCAAACTAATACTCAAGAAAACACCTCAGTTGACAACTCGAACCAAATTAAAAAATTTCTCCCCCCGCCTGTGCATCTTTTATGCACTGACACTATCAGAAGGAACAATGAAAACTATTAACACCGCTTTCCCCAAACTAAGAAGTAAACTCTCCGGTGAATTTATCAAACTTTACTCCGATAACTCGGAACAATACAGAAAGCTCCTTCATTTCGTTGAAGAAAATAAATTCCAATTCCATTCCATCACCCCAAAACAGGACAGACCCATTAAAGTAGTAATAAAAGGCCTTCCCCGCGACAGTAACATTGAAGACATACAAGAAGACTTACTCGAACAAGGATTCCACGACTGTAAAGTTACCCAACTCATTGGTAAAATAACTAAACAAAAGCTCCCCGTTTTTATGGTTACACTCCCCCGCAACATTAACAACACAAAAATTTTCGATCTCAAGTACCTCAGCTACTTATCTATCCGTGTCGAAGGATACGAAGGAAAAGGAGTAACACAATGTTACTCATGTAACCGCTTCAACCACACTGCGCAAAACTGCCACATGAATCCCCGATGTATTAAATGCGGACAAGCTCATCAAACAAAAGAATGCCCCATTAAACGCGTAGAAAACACCTATTGTATTAACTGCAAAACCTACGGCCACATGGCCAACTACTCCAAATGCCCCCTCTACCCCAAGCCTCGTAAAGGAAAAACACTTAAAAACAATTACTCCACAGTAGTAGATAGCATTGTAAGACCTAATCTTACATACGCCCAAGCAACTAACACTAGAACACAAATTAACAACAAAAACACACAACAGATGGCACCACGAAGCAATGAAGTTCCTGCGATACCCCAGCAAGCTCAAGCCAATCGTAATGTAAAAATCCCCACTATCCCGCAAAACAACAATCTTACGGAAAACACCCCTCAATTTGCCATAATCCAAACCCTTCAACAAACCATGAATACTCTAGCTATACTAACACAGCAGATTGCTGCTCTTGACTTTAATACTCCCCCTCCGAAAAGAAATCTCTCTAATAAAGAGAAAAAATTGTACGCCCTAGTAGAGGCTATTCTTCATAGCAATGATGATGAATAGTCACACCCAGATTGGCTTGAAACTTTGCTCTTGGAACGCAAACGGCATTTTAAATAAAATCTCTGAGTTTAAACTTTTTGTAGAGAAGTACTCCCCCGATCTAATTCTCCTTCAGGAAACACATCTGAGACCCTCACACACACTCAACATTCCTAATTACATTTGTTATCGTAATGACTTCATCGGCGAAGGACGAGCGAGTGGAGGTACTCTTATTTTAGTTAAAAGAAATATTTATCATTATAACGTCCCCACCACCCACCTCCAGCACATCGAAGCAACTACCGTTATCATCACCCCTAAAAACTTAAATCCTATAGCAATTATTACTGTTTATATTCCCCCTAGTTCAGATGACCGACTTTTTACGCAAGATCTAGAATATTTTTTACAGGCCAACGGAAATTGTGTGATTTTTGGCGATTTTAACGCCACACACAACATGTGGAATTGTCCAAATAACTCTGTTAGAGGTTGCAGATTAAAAACTTCATAGACAACCATGACCTCTCTATTGCACATCCTGACACCCCAACCAGGTTCGGACACAGATCTGCTAATGTTCTCGACTTCGCATTAATAAATAATTTTCATTTCCTTCACCATAAATTCGTTAGCAGAACTCTCTTCTGATCATAACCCAGTAATGCTAAATTTTTCTTTCCTTCCCCCAATCCATCATGACAACCATCGGGCAATTACCACCTGTTGGTCTTCCTTTAAAAATAATTTAAATAATACGGTATGCCTAGAAGAATACGCAGGTATTAACAATCCCCATGTGCTGGAAGAAAAAATTCAACTTTTCACCTCCGCCGTTCGCTCCGCCCATCAACACGCCTCTCAACCAATTGAAAACAAGATCCATCCCTACACTCCAAATCACATTCACGAACTCATTCGCGATAAGAATAGAGCGAAAAAACTTTATCACAATACTTTAAATCCCGCGCACAAAACACAATATTACAGATTACAAGAGAAACTTAAAAAAGAACTCAAAAAACACAAACAACAAACATGGCAAAAATAAATTAGAATCTCTAAATGCTCGCGATAATAGTCTCTGGCATTGTCAAAAATTATTCCGTAAAAACCGACCTAACATTCCTTCTCTTTCTACTTCCTCTGGCGTCGCAAATAGTGACGATCAGAAAGCTAACATTCTTGCAATAACATTAAAAGATAACTTTGCTGAAAATAAAAGACCTGGAAACGGAAGCCATCCAATTGATAAGGAAATTACTAAAACTCTCGAAAACTTCTTCCCTCTCCCCGACTCTCCCTCTCACCCCTACCGATCCAACTGAAATTTGCGAATACATTCGACGTCTTAAAAATAATAAAGCCCCAGGATCTGATCAAATCACTAACAAAATGGTCAAAAATTTTAATACTAAAACTCTTCTCATTCTCACCTACTTAATTAACAAGATTCCTTTTCTCAGGCATTTTCCTAACAATTGGAAAACGCAATTGTTTTCCCCTATTAAAAACCGGATAAAAATGCACATAACCCATCTAGCTATCGTCCAATCTCTCTCTTAAGTGTTCTTAGCAAAATTACTGAATATGTTATTTTAAACAGGCTCAAATCTTTTACTAACGACAATAATTTCATAAATCCGAATCAATATGGCTTCACCAGAAATCTTTCAACCTATCATCCACTACTCGGACTCACCGAAAAAATCACTGCTGGATTTCAGAGAGGCAGATCCACTGAGCTGTCTTTCTGGATATCCAAAAGGCTTTCGACAGGGTCTGGGTTAGTGGACTCGTCTATAAATTAATAACTAATAATTTTCCTCCCGCTCTCACTCACATAATTAATTCTTACTTAGTTAACAGGACCTTTCAAGTACGCGTAAATGACTCTCTCTCTAACACCTTTAACATCAACTATGGTGTACCTCAGGGCAGTTTGCTTGGCCCCCTTCTATTTAATATTTATATCAATGACATGCCTACTCACCCTCAAACCAGCACAAATATTTACGTGGATGACACTGTCACACTCGCAACCTATAAAAATCACAACACAATAACCCTGGCACTTAATAATCACCTATATCTATTACAAAATTTCTTTGACACTTGGAAAATTAAAATTAACGTTGACAAAACAGTTGCTGTACTTTTCACTCGAAGGAAAACACAACCAACACCGCCCACGCTCTATTCCACACAACTACAATGGTCTCAGAGTACAAAAATATCTCGGACTCATTCTTGATAAAAAACTCACTTGGAAACAACATTTGACTCATAAACGCGATAAATTCCGGAAAGCTCTTAGAGCACTTTACCCCCTAATTGGCTGGAATTCTGAATTAAATATGTATAACAAGATACTTCTCTACACTGCCGTTTTGCGCCCAATTCTAACTTATGGATCGCCAGTGTGGGGCTATGCTGCAGACTCTAACATTAAAATTATCGAGGTGGCTCAGAACTCGATTATTCGCAATATTGTAAAAGCAGATCGATATACTAAAAATTCTTACATCTATAAGGACATCAAAGTACTCCCACTTAAAAATTATATTCAAAAACTGGCCATAAAATTTTTCAATAATCTTCCCAACATTGATAATATCAATGTACAAAATTTAAATAATTATATTCCTATGCCAGATATAAAAAGACCTAGGAGGATTCTCCTAGACTCATATAACCCCCCCTTAACAATCAATTTAGTCACTCTCCGTGTGGCGAGTGACAATTTTTTGCTAAATTTTTTTCTTCATTTAATTTGTTTTTTCTTTTCTTAATTTTTTACTTAATTCTTAAACCCACACAGGCTAGTTTTTCTAGACCCTCCCCATTGATATGTTCCATTTTCCCAGTGCAACCAATAGAGTGCCAACTCATCTAATTTCACTTGACCAACTGAAGTGAACTTTCCTAAGACTCTGTGTGAATTTTGCCGCCAAGACCGTTCCAGTAACCACGCCTCCCTGCCACTTCCAACCAACTAATCAGGACTCTCTCACCAATCAAGGCCCTCCCACATCAGGCCACATTCACAAAATTAGATATGGGATGGAGGAACGTTTCGCGTTCCATTTTCCCAGCGACGACCAGCGACCAGCGACCAGCGAAAACGTTATCATCAAACCCTCAATCCCATTTTCAAATCACATTATAACAGAGCTCAATCTGATCTTAAAAAAGAACTTAAAAAATATAATGATATCATTTGGCAAAAAGACTCGAAGCTCTTAACACCGCAGACAATAGCCTTTGGCGCACGCTAAAAATTTTTCAAAAATAAAAGACCAAAAATTCCACCTCTTAACTGTGCGACAGGTACGGCGGTCACTGATCAGCAAAAGCTAACCTTCTTGCAACTAACATAAAAATAATTTTGTTGAAAACGATCGCGAAGATGATAATTATAATCAAAATGATGAATTAATAAATACTACCGTAAATAATTTTCTTTTCTACCCTCCTAATTCTTTCATCGAACCCGCTCTCCCGGATGAAATTATCCACTACATTAAACATGTCAATGCCATAAACGCCCCTGGTAAAGACTCTATAACTAACCGCATGTTAAAAAACTTTCCAATTAAACTAATCCTAATTTTAACAATCCTAATTAACAAAATCCTCAAATTCAATCACTTTCCAGATAACTGAAAGAAGCCATTATTTTCACCATTAACAAACCTGGCAAGGACCCTCATCTCGCATCTAGTTACAGACCAATATCTTTCCTTTCCACTATCGGTAAACTAACCGAATCTATTATTCTTCACAGACTAAAAATTTTATCAATGAAAATAACATCCTCAATCCCAATCAGTATGGTTTCACTTACAAGCTCTCTACCCTTCACCCACTTTTAAGACTAACCGAAAATATCTCTGAAGGTTTCCAGAAAAGAAAAGCACGGGAGCAGTTTTTCTGCACATCCAGAAAGCCTTCGACCGTGTTTGGATTAATGGACTCACTTTTAAGCTAATTACCTTTAAAATTCCACATCCTCTGATTCATCTTATTCACTCATACCTCACTAATCGCTCCTTCCGAATCAGAATTAATGAGACACTTTCTAATGAACACTCTGTTTCTGCAGGGTGTCCCCAAGGTTCCTTGCTCGGTCCCTTTTGCTATTTAACCTCTACATCAACGATATCCCTGACTATTCACTCACTAAAATTAATCTTTACGCTGATGATACTGCCATTCACGCCACGTATAAAATCTTAAAACAATTTCCTTCGCATTAAACAAACACCTTCTACTCTTGCAAAATTTCTACGACAAATGGAAAATAAGTATTAATGTCGAAAAATCTACTGCCATTATTTTCACGAAAAAAACAGTCTCTCCCCCACCACCTATTATCATGTACAACACTCAAATCCCCTGGTCTCAGGAAGCCAAATACCTTGGAATTATCTTTTGATACACACCTAACTTGGAAACAACACATTTATTACGTTCGCGACAAATTCCCCTGAAAATAATGTTTAAACTTTACCCCTAATTGGCCGGAATTCTCATTTAAGTATAGAAAACAAAGTGCTTTCTATACAGCCGTTATGCGTCCTATCTTAGCTTATGCATGTCCAGTTTGGGGTTATGCCGCTAAAACAAATATTAATATACTTGATACCTTGCAAAATTCTTTAATACGTATGATCGTCAAAGCCATAAGATACATGCGTAATGACGACATACGTAATGCTCTTAAGATTAAAAGTTTCAAATCTCACATTCAGAATATAGCTAATTAACTTTTTAACGATTTAGAAACAACCAATAATATAAATATGCAAAAATTTATCTCAATATACCCCACCTAATGATAAAAAAGAGACCAAAGAATTTCTTCTTGACTCCTATAATCCCCCGTAATTCTATTTTCTCGTGCAATTTTATGCACACCGTAATTGAAAATTTCAACTTTTTTTATTTTTTGTCAATATTTTTCTCCCTGCTCTCCCCCTCTGGACATGCTCTCCCATAATTTAAATCACAGCCCCTGGTTCAGTCAATGTTCACTGTACCCAACATCCAATCAGAGAATTTCTTAGCTCTCAGCCAAGCAAAAAACTCAAAAACTTTCCACCCAGATGAAGAACCATAGCCACGCCTCCCGGATTCCATCGCCCAACCAATCGCCGTTATGCCACTCAGCAGAATGTTAAACTCCACTTTTGCCACATGCCCAACATCATAGACTCTCACGACATGGGATTGAGGGACTGTTTTACAGTCCAGACGCCCAAAAGTAAAACGCCTATTCAAACGCCTAAGATTCATAAAGGAAGCCACAGACTGAGCACGTACTTTTTCTGACTCCCCACGTGCCCCTTTTCAGGGCTCTTGCGACAGAGCTAACCTCTACTCTTTCTACCCTGCTGATAAAAACGTTTATAACTTGAAATGGCCAACCTACCTACCGACATGGAACTGAACTAGCAGAATCGCATCGGAACGCTACGAGGACACCCTCTCGCCTCAGCTACACCATGAGCAGTTGAAATACAGTAAAGCTCAACTTGCCAAAATGGAAACTTTTCGCAGATGGAAGCAGGCTGCGTTGACGCACTGATGATGATGCCCGACCACCACCCAGATGAACCCCCTCTTCTACGTCAGAGCACTCACCGAGCTGCACGACATCGAAGAAACCATGGCAATTGGCGGTAAGTGACATTGACTCATTCGAACCCTGCATTATCCCTGGCGCCCCCTATCATCAAAAAACTCCTCAAAATTTCCTTAAAATCGACCCCTGATACTAACTACTCTGGAAAAAGGAAAGAAATTTCCAACTTCGAATATCCTTCAAAGAAAAACTGCAAGAAAAGTACTGAAAAATGATAATGAAGAAATAAATTTGTCACAAAATAAATTTGAACTGCCACAAGGCACTCACTTTAACAACCTCGAAAACTCAGGTCCCGCGCCAACGAAAACCCCAATGGCTCGAACAATTCGCCATCAATACCTACAAAATCAACTCCCTGCCCATCAATCATGTTTCAATGAAAAGAACTACAAAGCCCAAATGGCT